>JARIHO010000050.1:600000-865866 GCA_029282495.1 Mycena albidolilacea | reverse complement strand
GTCCCCCGTTCAGGACCTTCAGTTTTAGGTAGACGTAGGTACTGGCTTTGAGCCAGTACCTTAATCAGCCCAAACCGCCCAGTGGTTGTGGAGATATGCGAGTTACCGTCCTGGCCTGGTTCAAGTAACCAAATCAGGATGGCAACAATGATCGGATAGTTGATAAGCGAAGTTCAACCACAGCCGGGGTAACCGGCTACTGTTAAACCCGAATCACCTGACCCGTCGCGCAAGGCTTCCTCTGTAAATCAAGTACAACAAAGCACCCGAACGCCTAATCAAGACCCCACAGTGGTGCCCCAGATCATCAGAGAGGATGATTAATATTGCCCATGTTGTTTGTGGGCCCCGCGATGCCTTGATTAAGCAGCGATGCTTAATCTTGGCAATTAAACCCTTAACCATGGATGTCAACCAGTATGAACTTTCCAGCTGATGCATCCCAGGCGGACTTGATTAAGGTCCTCATGCAGGATCAAGCCCTGATTAGCCATATTGGACTTATGCTAATCCTTTGGAGCAGCGCGCTACGTGATTAAGGTAGAAATCGGCAAATTCCTTGCTATTTCACCCATGGTCCGTTTCACGGCTTATCACCGCCGGAATGGAAATCTCACAATGTCCTAGACAAGTGTGATGTTTTCTTTGCGAATCCGTGGAGTGACCGCCACATATATACTACTTTGTTTTAGTCTTTATATAAACATAAACTTTTACAGAGAATTTCAACTTAATTTCAACGGAATTTGGAAAATCTCATGAGATATTGCAACAGTTTCATAAATTTTGGAAAATAATTCCGGGTCAAGATAATTTCAGCAAAATTATCTCAAATAACCACGGGAGGTTTTTCCTGATGATACCCATGCCATGTTGAACATCAGTGTGCAGTGATGAATCAGATTTGAGTATGTGGGCTCACCATTAGGTTCGAGAGCCGAGTTGCCAAAGATGAAAAAGATTTCTTGATACGGAATCCGCCTACAAATGTCTATTAGTTGAACGGAGAGCAGTTCAGGATCTTGTATGCGAGAAATGGTCAAGTCCGGTACGCAATCCAGGTGCGAGCAGGGGAAAAGGCCTACGTGGTGGGGATTTAAACAGAACCGGTTGGCCACAGATTCCTGTCGAACTTAAGACGAATACACCAGTCATTTCAAGCTTGGTGCAATGATTCACCTTGCTACTGAATGAACTCGAAGTTGAACCAGAACATCCTCGCTCCAAAGGTAGCATTCGGCGTCAACGTTGATCTCCGGCAAGAGATTCATCGCACCAGGATGAGCAGTTGAGTCCTCCAGAGAAGGTTGAATTGGTTGTTGACAGTCTCCTCGAGCCCTTAGTCACTCTGGAACGCTGCCATACATGGTGGTAAACGGACACCGCAAGAGGGCCAGCAGGTGGGGAGAAGCAGAAAGCCAAAGAGGTGGAGAAGACAGGGTCGACGGCATGACATGATCTTTCCGGTCTGATAAACATGAAACAGGTGGTTCGCATCTACCTCAATTAGTACGGTCTGTGAGCCCTGGACAGATTGATGTAAAGTGTCAAATGGGGAATCAAGGAAAACAGAAGTCCAGCTCCTCAACATTGCAGCAACCACTGGTGAAACAGGAGGCCTCGCGCACTGTGTTTAGTCAGGAACCTCTGCATTTTCAATGTTCAACCAACACCTATTGATGGCTGTCGGGCATTCGATCGTTCCGAAAATGTGCTGTAGACATTGATTTGAGGCATTTGAGACACTTAAGTTGAATCTTGGTTCAACCGATGTGGAATAGGAAGGGTAAGAATCCTGCTCAGCGAAATATCGGGCGGACCGGGAATCTCGGTCATCTCGGGCTTCCCGGTTGCGATATTGTATATTAGACAGGTTGTGCAAAGCCGCATGGAGCTGCATGCGGCTTTTATGCATTGTGCAGAGCCGCGTGTATTTCTTAATAGAGAGCTTGCGCAAAAGCCGCATCAGCCGCATGCGGCTTTTCGGCATTGCGCAAAGTTATCGGGTTTTTCCTCGGTTTGCTGCATGATTCCGTGAGTTCATTACACTCTCAGGTCTCTGTGACACTGTATTGCATTCATCTAAATTACTATCTGGTCAATGCGCGAGCTTGGGAAGCAGTTTGTCAAGCCATCACTCCGGCTCCACTCAGATTTCGCACACTTTTCGCGTCCTGCACGGAGCAGTTGCGGCAGTATTGCAATTTTTTCACTCACCAGGACTTGCCTGTCAACCCAACTACCCCTCCATTGACTTGGTTTCTCAGTAACCTCAGGTCTGATTTCCACATGCGGCTTTGTGCAATGCCAAAAAGCCGCATGCAGCTTGTGTGGCTTTTGCGCAAGCTCTCTAATTGTCCTTGGTTATTTTTCGTGCTCAGTGTGGTCCAAAGCCTCTGTAAAACTGTAATACGACAGCCCGAAGTTAGATGGGTTGGATGGGCAGCCATGATAAGCCGGTATTCCGGCACATCACTCCAGCTCCACCAGACACCACTCGGCCTTCTCACACTTTTGACATCATGCGCGCGGCAGGTGAAATGCCAATGAGGCTCCTTCACGTATATGTACCTTTGCTTCATGTCAGGCAATGTTTCAATGAAAAAAAAAATTGGACACATCCAAGGCTTATTTTTTTTCCGTGCAGCTTTGCACAATGCCCAAAAGCCGCATGCGGCTCCATACGGCTTTGCACAACCTATCTAATTACCACCATCAAGTACTCCTTACCAAATCAACACCCGCTGACGGTCAGTTCACGGCACATTCCGCCAACTTACAAGATAATAATGTGGTGCGATATAGATCCGTTGTCTGTCTCCTCATTCTAAACCGCATCGGGCGCATAATTGAGATCAGCCTGATAAGTGTCCCCCAAGCTTGCCAAGTTCTACAAATTTACCATTTGCCAAGGCTTGTGCGTTTTTTTGCATCTGTCGCGCGTTGATTCGTTTCCGTCCCAGATGAGTTTCACGCTGATGGTGGATGGTGTGCAAGCTGATTACGATCTCTTATTAAGCGCTGGTTCAAGAAGAGGCGCGTTCGAATTATCTAGGTGGTGCCGGGTGCTTCATAACCTCTCCCGAAATGTCAATGTTTCTTGTCATTGCTTAATTCGTGGCAACTCAACCTATCCGTTTGAAAATCACGACATTAGATGAAGAGCCCGGGTCTCGGTACGGGTACGGTGCGTGTTCTTACGGACCCGTACGTAATATCCGTGGACCGGTCCCGCGGGTACAGTGGTGCGAGACGGGCCTGCAAAATGATGCTGGGAGGCTTGTTTTTGCCCGGAATGTTTCCCGTACGTAAAATCGACATCACAGGGATGACCTGAGTAAGGATGGACACGGGTATACCCGCGGGTACCTTCAGGCCTACCCGGACCCGGACCCGCAAAAACCGTACCCGCATACGGGTCGGGTCTAAAACCCGTACGGGTTACCCGTGGGTCCTCGATTTACCCGTGGGTCTCCAAACCCGTCGGGTATACCCGCGAAATTTCCAGCATAAATGACGTCTGATTGTCATGTACAATGTGGTAAAAGGTAGACCGAAGGTACGTCCACACTCTCACAGCTCAGAATAACCAATGCCTTATAAGTAGGTCATAGGATAGGCAATTATATTGTTATCTACTGTATGTAGTTCGGATTTCAATGAACACTTTTCTTTGTTTCTCTTCACGACAGACAAGGTGGAATTGTACAAGGTCGGAAAGAATTGCTGTGATGGCTCTTGACAACGGGGTTGATTATATTTGAGTCATAAGTTCTGATAACCATTCTGCGATATATAGCCCCCCTAAATCTTTTAGGCTCATTGTGCCTTATAAATCTATACTAACTTATCTCTGACGAAGGCCTTTTGCGAGACTGGGAGCAACATCTTGTGAAGGTCGGATTTTCTACCTACTTATGTGCAGGAAACAAAAAACATTTTGGAGGTCACAAACCCGCAGGTACACGGGTTGGGTCTGCGGGTTGAGCACGGGTCTGAAATCGCGACCCGTACCCGTACCCGCCCATACCCGCGGGTGTACCCACGACCCGTGTCCATCCTTAGACCTGAGCCTTGAAATATTCTCAGGTCTTTCCGACGCCCCCGACATGGATATTATGTCACAATTCCACTGTAGCCGAGCTTCAAACATGCCAACTGCTCACCTTGTTTCGGATTTCTCCGAGCACTAGAGCTTCGTTCACACTCAATGAACGCGAAACTGATCAAGGTGAGTTACCAAAAAAAATTAGCACACCCGGAGACAATAAATCATGTATTTTAGCTGTGGTGATGCATACCTGCGGGTTTGAGTGTGCGGTATAGACCCGTACCCTGCAAGGGTACGGTCTTGAGGGGTACGGGTACGGGTCCGCCTCGAGTGGAACGGCGGGTGACCTGTGCACATCCTTATCTAAATCCCTCCCAAATTAGTTCCGCGCTGATGGTATGCAGGATGATTACGATCGCCCTTTACGCGCTGGTTCAAGAAGAGGCGCGCTTGAATTATCTGCCGTGCAAGGTGCTCCATAACCTCTCCAGAAATGTCAGTGTTTTTTGCCATTGCTTGATTCATGGCAACTCAACCCTTTCCGTTTGAAGATCACGAAATTAAATCGATCTACGCCATAGTATCCGAAGTGTGCCCATGCCTACTTGCTTCTGGGATGGGTCCTCGACATGGGGTACTACGGGATTCTCTTTCCCGCGAGGTGTCTTATCGTTCGCGGAACCTGTCCGTCTCGCACGGAAAATCTACGACCGGCCTAGGTTTTCCGAAGCTCCTTTTTCGTCCTCAATTTTCTATGATTGCTGGCCTATCTATGATTCGGCTTCTAGACTTCAGATTCGCTCCGGGTTGCACGGTGAGTACAATAATACTCATCACGCAGTAGTTGAAGAGCATCGCGGATTTGCGGCACTTGGAATGCGGATGTTGTGCGTTGGGACGACCCGGCCATCGACCGGCCCTCATCCCCCTGGTCTTATCGCGGACGTAATCTTACTCAAATTATTACAATACTGTTATCTGGGATATTCCAAGAGACCGAGTCTCTCCGCGTTTCCCGGCGAGCCTGTGACTCAGACTATGCCTCTGAATCACTGCGCATGCTGTTGGTTCTGGAATAAACGGGCTATCTGATGTAGCACTGGTTAAAGGGCTGCCTGCGGCGCCTGGATCCCACCAAGGGACGTTAAAGACTTTGTAGCAGCGCTGCACGGCCCTCGACCTCTCACAGGTGCATTAGATTCGCCGGAACAGTTACTAACTTTCATTTGACCTCCTATGCCCACCCTCGCTATCCTCCTGGCTTTAGACGAAGATCAGACAGGTTAACAGACTACATGTTCAATGAGTGGCTGTGTAGGGCTGTGTTCTGATATCCCCAACCACCGAATGATCCGCGATTCAAACCCGCGAGATTCGACTTGCAGCTTCTATTGAAGTCACTCCTTTCCGTCATCCTTTCAGGTACCCGAGAGCACAGTTTCTCCGGAGGTTGTGGAGGTGCTTGATTTGGTTCAAGTTGGGCCTGATTATTTCGTTTCCTCGTCATTCGCTCATACTTGCTCGGACCCGGCCAATAAGTCAGGGGCAAACTGCGTGAAATAGCATTCGTTTAATGTACCCATTCAGTTAGTTCAACGCCGGACACAGATCTGACAGTGAGATATTCTGGACCCAATGCAGGCGCTATTAGGCAGGTTGTGCAAAAGCCGCGCAAGCCGCATTCAGCTTTTGGGCATTGTGCAAAGCCGCAGGGAGGACTTCAATATTTTGAACTCATAAATCCACTAGAAATGACCCATATGAATATCATTTTCAATGTTCTGTCTATGCGGCTATCAAATCAGATCTGGCGAATACAATCATTTGCGATTGAGTTTCCGCACTCATTCCTCGGCGCCTACAAATTGGATGACGAATCAGAAAATCATCCCATAAGTATAAAATGCTCTCCTCCGCTCAGCAGGTTCACTGAAAGCTCAACCCTTCCTAGGTGAGCTCGGAAAATCCCCGCGGCTTTGCACAATGCCCAAAAGCCGCATGCGGCTTGTGCAGCTTTTGCACAACCTCCCTATCCCTTTCCCACGCATAACATCCGTCAAGCACGAAAGAAAACCAAACACTGATGGGTCCGCTTGGTGCGTATGTATTATGTGGTGGGTAACAATCGCGAGTATCAATCACACTCGCCGAAATATCCCAGTTTCGGCGCTTCGGACAAGCCGAATTGCTCTCATGAAACCGGCCTCGATGCGGAACTATGACCTGTTTTAATTATCCGATATTGCGTTGCTACATCACGGCATTCTCAATCGGATAAGACTCAGGATAATATATTGTCAGCTAGGTCCCTTTCGGAACGTGCTGATTTGTAGAGTACGATACATTGGCCTCGAATGTATTACTACTACACCGTCAGATACGTTAATTCTTGTGCCGCCTAACACACGTTACGTTGAAGTACTTTTGGATGAGGCTGTGATATTTAAAACAATGGCTCCCCGAGTCGAGAATTCTAGATTATTGCCCACGATGCTTCTGAGCATTCCCGTCCAGGACCTCCTGTCTTCTCGGTTCGACATAAAGCTCGGTGACGCCGCCAGCCGTCTATCTTGCAAGTTCAAGCCTAATGTACACCATGTTCGCCCCGCCCCGCAAGGCTGGGCAGGAATAACCATCAATATCGAAAGCGTCCAGGGGGAGAATGGATGTAGGCTCACTCTCTATGCCTCTTCCGACGAGGCACCCTCGACCTCTGCCGCCGAGTCCCCAGGCCTTCCCCCCGTCCGGCAGGACTTCTCTCTCGGCACCATGCTGCCGTCCATGAACATGGACCAGGAGGCCATGTCCTTTCTCTTGTCCGATACATCTCCTCCGCAAGACTATTATTCCCCGTTCTGCAGTAGTGCGTCCTCGAGCGTCATGTCACCACCTTCGCACGGTGACCTCCACCACGACTTAAGCTTCGACTTTGCATCTGGATGCCTATCACCCGACATGGGAGATCACAGTGACTTCGACTCGCAGCATTTTTCTCACCGTGCGCCTTCCTGATCTATCACTGTGCTGCCCACTAATTCTATACACATCGCAGTTCTGGATATGGCGTCGCCAAGATGTCACTCCGGGGAATCTGATTGTATCGAACTACCGTCCCCATATCCATCTGTCTCCGCACCCTCCTCCACATCCAGCCCCTCACCCCCCCCCACGACTTTCATCGCCTGCGCTATGACACCCACACCTCCGCCCCCCAAGACGGACACACCCCCCGCAGATACCGCTCCCACTAAAATTAGGCGACGCGGCCAATACCCGTGTCTGCATCCATCCTGCTCGCGCGTCCTCACCAGCCCCTACACGCGCCAAGTGCACATGGGCACACACTCGCCCAAGCCACGCAAAGCGTTCCTCTGCACAATGGGGTGCGGGGAGGCATTCACGCGGCAGCACGATAGGCACCGCCACGAGGTCGCGCTGCACGGGAAAAGATGCACGCATGTGTGTGCGCGGTGTGAGCGCTTTTTCTCAACCGCGAAGATGCTGGACCGTCATGTGTGCCGCGGGCATCGGCAAGGCGCGATTCAGTGGCCTTTGGGTGGTAAGTTTCCATTCAAGTTTTGGGATCACGGTGGCCTGATCAGTTGTTGATATGCTTTGCTGATGATGAAGTTGCGGCTGCGGCGACACCGTCGACGCAGTGATACCATAAACACGGATCCATTTTTTTATTGCGTGGCTTAGAGAGAAATTCAGCACAGGATGCTATAGTTGTAGTATATTCACTTCGAGTAATACATATAGAGGCAAAGTTGGAGCCAAAATATCCAACATGATATGGTCGCAATGACATTGAAACACGTTCGAAAGTGAGATGGCTTCATAGTCATGCGTGTTACGATACATTGGGTTTCAGAGCAGTCTGGTGGGCTTCATCACAAGAACCAGAGGTCGAGATCCTACGCAAAATCTCGTGGGTTGAGAAATTTAACCACCTGCTATAAATGGATCTTGATGTCGATCGATCGGAGTTTGAATGCCGTATCCTTGCCGTATCCTTGCCGCCTCGTCTCACCCAGATTTCTACATGCCACGCTTCTTACTCTCGACATAGTTTCCGCTGTCCAGAATGGCCTGATAATTCAAATTCGTGTCCGACGCTTAACGGTCCTGCCATCAGGATCCCGGGACTTTTAGTGTGTGAGTAACAACGGATGTGGTGAGTGATCATGAGAATGACTTTGGGACGCGTCGCTGTGGAAGGGCTGGCTGCCCGGGAGGCGGATTCTTAAAGAGGGTTGGTGGCCGGTCGAATTTAGAGTAGGATGAAGGGGAATATTTGAGGAAGATCAACCTGTCGGTAGGCTGATAAACCTGAGAGGGAAGAGGGTATCGGTAGGCCGTGAAATGGGTCGTGTGCATGTGAGAGCGTGAAAAAAAGATACGGAGACGATTAGAACACCGAAATGCGTTCTGCGTGGTTTTGCATTTTTATGATGGGGACGTAGATGACACGATGATTGGGCGCTAGCCCGCACTGGCTCGCACTGGTGAGCGCAAGACGTAGATTGATGATTTGCTGGCGCCTTCGGCCCGTATTTACAGTACAAAAAATTATGTAACTAGAAATAAAAATAGGAATGGACTAGAGTCGAAACCAGCGTGTGGTCGAACTTCCACACGCCGGCCATACAACCCCTCCACATCACGACATTTTGTTCAAATCATGGAAACTCAATGGACAGTTGTTGTGCTCTTCGTGACATGGAAGGAGTGAGGAGGTGTGAAGCCAACAGTTTGCGGCGGCGGAAACTGCCAGTGTTTCGTTAGACAGGTTGCGCACAGCCGCACGGCTATTTTCTGTTTTGAGTGAGGTGAGTAGACTATCTGACTTACAACCTCACAGTCAGTACCTGGCACTTCTGTATCGCCAATATTGTTTGATTTTGGTGGGCCGAGAGTGGGAGAGCCGCACTTTTATGGCCAAAATGTATGACGTCAAATACGCGGTGGCAACAAGCGGTTGACAAGCGATGCTTTGATGCGCCGTTTGCCGATTCCTTGCTGACACTGCATACCCCAGAGGCTCTGAAACACTTGAATTGCATGTATTCTAAGAAAATTTATACGGTTCTGGGCCCTCAGATGTGTCATTTTCTCTGCGGCTTTGCACAATGCACAAAAGCCGCATGTGGCCTGTGCGGCTTTTGCGCAACCTGTCTATTGAATGAATTTATGATGCGTTTTTCGCGCGTGCGCATCATGATATAATTTACGGAATGTCATCTGTGTGTGGAGAAAATTCCCTGAGTCCTGCATAAATAGAGCTGGCGGGGCTCCTTGGCTGGAGACGGATCCCGGATACAGATTGTGGAGCCTACTCCATCGCCAACAACTCCAAGTCATAACATTCAGTCGCTACAAATGTACAACTTCAGGCCGCCGTTAAACAGATTGATTTCCGTTTTCGCATTCTGAGCAGTGCCCAGTGGCAATCATTTAAACACTATGACTGTTGGTCCGTTTCAGTTCAATTGACATGAAAAATACATGGTTGGATCTTTGGAGTAAATGCCGTAATCCACATTTATTCCAGAAGGAGAGGAACACCCTCCAGCACTATGTCGACTCGATCCGACGCCTGGGCAGCGGTGACAGGCACAACACCGAGTCCCTGGAGCGACTACATGTTGACTTCTTTATGGTTTTATGGCTTCAACGTCAAGAAGCCATTGTGTTGCACTGTTCTTATCTCGAGTGGCTCAGCGACCAAACTGCACCTCCTACCGCCCCAGATGACGAGAACGTGACTGTGGGCCATCTTTATACGGCTCATGGTGCTGAAAATCTCATTCCTGCACTGACCACCTTTCTTAAAGTCCACTTCAAATCTTCCCCAACACCCGGCCAGTACGATTGCTTCAACATCATCAATCAAATTTCGGTCCACCTATCCCCCAACTGCTACATCAGTAATCAGAGCCGGTCCAACCACATTCGCACCATCCTCACTGTTGCTCCAAAGGGATGTTCTGCTGGATCACCCGTTATATTTGACACCGCACTTGTTATTGAGGACCCATCCCAATATGTCCCTTCATCAGGGATAGCCAGTAAATATCATAGTTTCTACCACATCCTGCATTCACTGATTGGCCCATAGGTTTTTGTCCTGCACAAATCCATGTTATCTTCCGACTCCCTCCCCAATTTGGCATTTTCCCGCACCCGCTTGCATATATCAAGTGGTTTACACCTCTCAATAAGACCCCATCTCTGGCATGTACACCACCGACCGATCAACCCGTAACCGTAGCCACAACTCCGCCATAATTTCTGTTGAGCACATTGTCTGTGCTTTCCATTTGATGGCAAAGTGCAGCAGCACAATTGACCCCAAGTGGACTTCATTTAATGTTTTAGACAAGGCAAAGGTGTTCTGTGTAAATCCAATGTAAATCCCTATACTGTACAATTTCGTTCAAATCGGCAGTCACGCATCACACACCCCCCTGTTGATCACGAACTTTGGTTGAGGTCATGTGTCACTCAGGCCTCTGGCAAACCATCAAGTGGTCACTCATGCCCCAAATTGCCTAAATAAAAATAAAAAAAAAGGCAAAAAAGACAAAAATTCCGGTTCAAATGCCGAAATTTTCGAGGTGTCACACAAAGATTCGGCAGCTGCTGAAATGTTGAATAGGTAAAATGGGTCACGCATCACACCCCCTGTCAATTTGAACGAAATTGTACAGTATACATGTAGATACTTTTACTAGGCAAAGAAACCCATAACCATAATTTTGTTTTGCAGGTACTTGCGAGTTGTATGCACGCAAAGCCGTTGTGACCTGTGTAACGCCAACATGCAAGAACAGAGGTTGTATTTTTTGTTCAAGATGAATCTAATTATCTAACTTGGCCCTTGATGCGGCCTATCTGATATATACTGGGTAGAACTGTACTCGCTGTATTTTCCCACTAATTGTTGTAAGTACCCCTCCATCTGAGTGGGCTTAAGCCAAACGGCAATTTGGGTCGCATTGTGACAACACCGTGATCACGTGTTACTGAATCTGCGTGCGAAAAAAAATATTGGACAATAGCAATCAGAGTTACCACTGTGCACAACATTGTCCCCCGTAGTTGCGGGCCAAAGCCATATACTTGAATATAGTTCCAGCAGGGAGCTATGTCGACTACAACTGCTATATATTTGCCTTCCAAAACTACGACAGGTATATAATTAGCCGGTGAACTTGAGTTTTTCCTGATGAAGGTAGCGCTTGGCTATCCACGAGCCAAGCACAGCAAACCAAGCCCTTGCCCTCCCACCATGTCCGACATCCCTGCGGCCCCAGGCCCCCTATTTCTCCTCTGAATCTCAGATTCATTCATGGTTCCTGTTGTTCCAAATCTTGCACCTGGACGCTAGTCTCTCACAGACAAACACTTCAATATTACTTGATCTTGTACCTTGATATATTGAAGTCTGTTGGTAAACCTTGTTACATAATCTGCACAGCCATGCCGCCGGATTTCGATGTTTTGTGCCTACAGGATAGATACTTAAACTGGCTTTTGGTGCAGATGAATCTATATCAGTACACTGAACGAGATGGGCCTCTGCTTTGCTCCGGAAGCCAAAAATAACTTTATTGAACTGTATCAAAGAAAGAAGACAAAATTAATGCAGTCACAACTCACAACCAACTCTCCGTCTTCACAAATGAGTTTGAACTCATTGGTAAACAGTATAACCGGAAGCGTGGCAACAGAAGAATATCCAGCAGCCCAACAAACACAGGCCTCTGCACTTGCGAGGATCTGTCAACGAGATAGATGGTGCAGCATACATAGAACAATGGGGAAACCTGAGGAGCATCGACGGACAAGTGAGACCGAAGTATTGAGCAACATTGATGGGAATTTGGAATTAAAGGATGCTACTGAACCAGCAAAGAATAATCTGTTTCGCAAATTGAACTGGCACAGAACCTAGGTGGATTGATGCTGAAACAAAAGTTGATCATCGAGGTGTAAACAGCAATAAGACGCGCTGCCGCTTTGCTCCGGCAACCCGTCCAATGTATGGGAATCAAACCAATTGAATTGTGTACTACCAAATAGGTTAGTAAGTTACTGCCATTCACAGTCTGACCTTCAAGTTAACATTTTGTCGCAACAGAGAAAGGATTGAGTTTAATAAAGGGCAGTCACCCCAAACCAACTTCAAGATTTTCGAGGACAGGGAAATTATAGAAGAGATCTAGCTAGTTGAGTTTGACGACCATGGGAACTCAGACCATAGGGAGTTGAAGCAGGAGAGAAGGAACAAAGGAACTGTGCATTGTTATACAAAGAACAATGGAAGGCGAATTTTGGGCTGTAAAATACAACAAAATCTTCCAGTGCACAGTGAAAATCCAGAAGGAAAGCAGTGTGAGGGCTCAGGGTATTGCTTTGGCAATGAAAACAGATCAGAGAAGTGGGTTCTGGAGCCGGACTTGACCGGTTGAGTTGAGCAATCCGGTGGCGCAAAGAAAGAGCATCGGCATAAATGGAATTTTGAACTGGAAGCAAATCATGAGAGGATTTTGACAGTATTGGACGCGTTGAGAGAGCAGATTTAGGTCTTGAGATATACGCCGTGCAAATCCATAAACAGTTGAATCCAAGATGAAGGGGGCCAGGATGGTTGATTGAAGTTTCAAGAGGTTGCACCAGGTGTCAGAAAGGATGGATCCGAGATTGGGAGCTTGCCTGGAGCAAAAGTAAAATATGCCTATGCAATAGCTACGGGTTGAGGAGAAAGGATGTGTGGAAGGGGGCTTCAAGACAACAGTTTATATAAAGGATTTGACAAATGTGGCTACCCTGCGATGTAGTGGGATTTGGGTCCGGATCCGGTGTTGTCTGGGTGAGTGTCAATTCATGAGCCCTGTCTCAATGGCTACTCTGTCCCAATTGGGGTTGGGTTTGGCAGTTCGCAGTTCTTCCAGAGCTTGGAAATGAAGTGCGTAGTTTGTCATGGGGCTGGAAGTGTGGAAAAATACCGTGGACCTACAGAGTAAAAAGCGTAAGAACAACAGATGAACCTTAAACGGGTGTGAATATATGGGGAAACAGCACAGGTTTTGTAGGATTTCGTTAAAGAGCAGTTAATCTGTCAAAAGTGGCTGCGCAATGGTCAGCTGTTGCGCTTCATGGGGTTTTTAAGTGGAAAATTAAACTGCACAGATGTATTTGGCGCCAGGATATGAGGACAACGAGAGACTCTGAGAGAGTGTGAAGGAAAGGGATACGGCAAATGGAGCTGTGTGCAAACATGTACAATGACGCACCGAGGTAATCGTTAAAGAACGGTTAATATTCCTGCCTGCTCATATTTTTTATCTAGAGCTCAGAATCCAGGTGGATGAAGCGCCGAAGCATGACATGTGACTATCACTTGTGTTGGACTTCGAGCCTCAAACAACACTCTAAAAGTTCAAATAAATTTGAGGAGCTTTGAAATGGTGAATAAAACATTCTGTATGCTGGATTTTCTCGAAAATATTGATGCTAGTTTCGCAGTCGCCTTTCAAAGAATAGTGTGGCTGTACTGATTATATAACAAGTGCTTACCCCAATCGGGACCCCGCGCTTAACAACAGACTACTTACCTGGAGGCTTGATCTCACTTTTTTGGGAGGTTCCCTAAAACTCCCTAAAACCCGACACAGGGACACGACGGCCGACCTTCAGCAATTCCGACAAAGCTCACAAAGTACGCCACAATCACCCCATCAGCCTTTTGACAAATAACTTGTGGCTTGTTTGGCCTAAGGTCGAATTCTCTGCTAATGAGGAAAGATCAAGCTCTCCAAAATATCTGCAGCACCGTTCCTTCACATTCTAAAAGGTTTGCCATACTGTACAATTTCGTTCAAATCGGTAGTCACGCGTCACGCACCCCCCTGTCGATCACGAACTTTGGTCGAGGTCACGCGTCACTCAGGCCTCTGGCGAACCTCCAAGTCACACATGCCCCAAATTGCCTAAAAAACTACCTTTTGAAGACTTTCTAATGAAATGGAATCTGGAGGATTGGCCAAGGATTGGTGGACGAGGACTGGTCGTGGGTTGGTCGTGGGATGATATTTAGAGTTTGACAGAAAATCATCTCGGCCCATATCTATCACTAGTTTTGAGAAAGAAGGCGAATTTCAGACCAGTGGGTATCAACCGATACCACCGCTACGAAATATGGTTTCTGTTGAGCTATACATATCCACCGACATTTCTCTTCTTTTTCTTCTTCTTCTTTTTTTGCAATTTGCATTGCTTTGACAATTGGTCGCTCCAAATTGCAGGGTTTGCCGTTCGGCACAAGAGCCTGTTGCAGTCGGAAACACCACTCCGTGTTTCAGTGCGAAACTCCACTCCGTGGGCAAGGATGATGTGATCACGATACAGACACGCTAGGCCTCACCGGTGTAATTGGATCCGCGATTGCACCAAATGTGTTGCTAGCTACGGCAACGGTGGTATCTTCGACATGGGAACTGGCACTCCCGGTGGTGTGTTCGAGCCACTCATTGAATATTGTCACAACTTGTCAGTATCATACAGGCGACGGGGCTCTAAGCAAACCACCCACCGGTCGCTCCAATCCCGGTGCGCAATTTCGATGGGGCACAACCCACAAACATGGTCGCTCGGCACCGATTGCCAGTGTGCCAAACGCCTGGAATTGGCAAGAACGTTGTTAGACTTCGTGGTCGGGTGCTGTGCGCCACAAGACCCGCACGGATGCGAAACCTGTACGCCATGGGCATCTGCCATTTCATAAAAACGCTATACGTCACGGTCACTCGCCCTCCTTCTCTTGAAAAAGAATAACTGAGAGTTTAGGTCCCTGAGAGACAGGGAAGCATGTTGCCGTACCGCCAATGAAGAGGATAGCGTGCATATGCTACGAACTTGCGGCTCTGCAACTCTGAACAATGTTCAGACGGATAGGGCACCCGTTAAACGGGTGTCGTGCCCGTTCCCTTGACAATTTTCGACCTCACTTAAGGGCCCATCAAGCAACGGCCGATGCAACGGGTCTGTCAACTGGGGCTTCAAACCACCCGGGATAGACCAGATGCGGCAGTACGACACATCTCACATCCCACACACCTGACAACACACTAGGACCCCTGATAATAGGTCTGAAGGCCTGATTTTTTGGGGACCAAAAAGTCAGGACGGATCTAGCAAAAAAAGTCAGGAATGAAACAGGCTTCGAAAAAAAATTCGCCAAAAGTCAGGACTAAGAAACAGGCCAAAATTCGGGCCCAAAATGTCAGGATTTCGCCACAGGCCTCAAAATGGCTCAAATTTGTCAGGAATACGCCAAAACATCGCAAAAACTACCGCCGTAGGCGCTACACTACCTCAGAGTACCTCCAACATGTAATATACGACTTTTGTCTCATCAAAAGCCCACCGTCGTGTCCTTTGGGCCTTGTCCGCCAATGATCTCTGCAGTGACCGCTCCGTCTCCGTGCCGTCGCAAGCATACGAGATGACCCGAATATTTCGATCAAGAAGTCCGTACAGTCGCAAACATAGGCGGGGCTCGATCGCAGGCCAGGCGACAAAAAAAATTAAATTTCCAACAATTTAGTGGTAACTACCACTTCGCCATGAGCCCATGTCAGGAATGCATATCAGGCCGACCAGTATCATCCGTACATGTCAGGATTCCGACATAGGCCTTCATATCCAAAAGCAAAATTTGGTCAGGATTTCGACCAGGCCTAGGCACCAAAATTCCAAAATCGAGTCAGGATTCGCATCAGGCCTTCCCACCTATTATCAGGGGTCCTAACACACTACGGCAATATTTGACACACCGGGGCCAAGTGCGACGCATCGTAAGCTTAAGGAAAGTACGACACACCGATTGACACATCTGGAAGGCAGAAGCAAGTCAATTCAACGGCCAAGTCGTCATTGGAAGAAATTCATTCTGGGCAACGTGAAAGCTTATTGAATATAATCGAATCCCTTTACAAATTGCGGGGTATGTAGGTAGCCATAAATTGCCATGGATCTACATACAATGGGGGCACTACGGAGGGGGACTGCGCCGCGGCGCGGACGGCGCACGAGCCCGCGGGGATCATGCGCAATTCAAGCGCGTGGGCGGCGTGGCATGCCATTGTCCTGAAGTCTGGACGTGCCGGTCGAATCCCTCGACGTGCCAGCAGCCAGTCGCCCCTGTGGACACATTGCACATCGCTCAGACCAAGCGGGGGCGTGGTAGTTCCGTAGGCGCAGCCAAAGGCCGCAATTGCCGCATCACACGGTCACGAGCATGGGTAGCGAAATCGTATGACGCGCGGACCGGCGGACGAGGCACAAGACGGAGCTCCGGGTGGGCGGGTAGGAGGGGCCAGCGTGGTCAGCGAATCTAATCGGTGAGAGGTTCATGGACACACCTTCAGCCCTCACTCCTCCGCAAGGAAATCTCACTCTCCGTCGTCATGCTTGGTTCTCCGTCTGCGCCGCGGAAATCTGTACGGCGTCGTTGTGGAAGAATGAAAGGAGGGGCAGGGGCGGATGGCGCGGGGGATGATGGGAGAAGGAAATAGGTTCAGAGCGTAGCTCCGGCCCGAGTAAGCTGGCTGAAGAAAGCCGTGCGTGTCTTATTTATTTTGATGTCTGGTCTGTTTGCTCGACGCGGCATCCACGGCTTTCTGGCTTGGACCAAACCTGGACCGGGAGGCTATGCGCCCTGCGCAATCCTTCCATCCCCCTCCACGACATGCCACTCGTCAGCCTTGCCGACCTCCCCAACGAACTTCTGGCAGATATCCTCGAGCATCCGACCTTCTCAACGGAAGCCCTCTACTTATTTTCTGGGACTGCTCTGTCGACGGCTACATCTGATTGCATTGCCAATCTACTTCTCTCGCAATGGCATAGACTAGGGGAGAAAATCCGCCGCGATTACACTTGGGACAAATAAATAGGACCTACTTTCGGCACTGCAGATCTCCCTTTTCACTTCTTCGATGGAGGACGTCTCATTCGTCTTTCCGCATCAGAGTTGCACAACTGTCATTCCAATCACCGCGCAGATGAGGCGACTTGAAACTTTCGCCGCGCGACTCTCGTCCGTTGGGACCGTCACTCTCATTCTGGATCCCACTGGCCACGGGTGTCTATCCACCGGAACGGACGAAGATCTTGCAGGATGGGCGGGTCAATACGGGGCTCTGCTCAGCTGCATCATACAGGCGTGATGAAGGTCGCTTACCGTCATAAACCGCGCTCATTTGACGGAGACATATCAATTGGACGAATCGGGATGGTCCGAGCGTTACCTATCCCGCGTGGTTCAGCGCCTCTTTCTCACAGGATATCCCACTCCCGACTTTATCGTCCTCAGCTCTGTCCCGCCTCACTTTCTTGCATTCCGCCACACTCCTCGTGACTCCCGGGATCGATTGGACGCTCTTCGCCCTGCGCCACTGCCCTGTTACATCCCTGACTATATGTATGTCCCGCATCCGGGAAGACACACCCATCTGGGACAAAGCCCTGCCACTCATGGCCGCCGCTGCCGCCCCCAATCTCATCGCGGTATCGCTCGTCGAGGTCGCCCGCGACAGCCAATCCGCCGCCTTCGCCTTCATCGCACGCCTCCCCCACCTCACCGACCTCGCTCTCGATTTCGCCTCCCCGCTCCACGCGCCCAGCGGACACACCTTCTCCCTCACCTCTCTGCGCACCCTCCACGCCCCTCCCAGCGTCGCTCGTTCCGCGCCCTCCAGTCCCTCACCCTAGTCTAG
The DNA here is from genome assembly GCA_029282495.1 of Mycena albidolilacea. NCBI lineage: Eukaryota > Fungi > Basidiomycota > Agaricomycetes > Agaricales > Mycenaceae > Mycena > Mycena albidolilacea. The sequence continues at coordinate 848,028 of JARIHO010000050.1, read as the reverse complement.
AAACCCACCCCGGACACCCCCTTGCTCGTCCTCATCGCCCCCATGCGCTCTATCGCCACCACGCTCCGCGCGCGAACCAACGCATGCTTCCGGGCGGTGCAGAGTGTATACGTCGACGAGCCGCCTGACCATGGGGACGGGGACGGTGTGCGTGCCTAGATCGCGGCCTTCCTGACACTTTTTCCGCACGCCCGCCGCGTGTCGTTCGCCGGTGGAGTCGCTCCCGCCACCGAAGTAGGCCACTTGGTGCAGAGGATCAAAGGGATGGGGACGGGCGCGCTCAAGGTGATCGAGGTGGATGGAACGAGTTGTGAGTTATGATAATAATTTGGCCGGGGAGTTGCATGCAGAGTGTGAGGTACTAATGTACTTCGGTAGTAGGACACCGCCCCTCATGACAATGCGTGTTATCCGATATTCACGATCCTGGCCTGATTCGTGACGCGTCGCAGACATCCAAGCTTGAGAAGACCCCTTGGCGAGCACGGAGATTAATATCCATCGATATCTAACACCGGTTGATTTTGGTCAATGGTCCTCGGGAGTCCAAAGGTTACTTACCTGAAATCAGATGCTTATTCAGGTGGATAGTCAGAAGCTGGTTATACTCAGGTCGTTCCGCGTCCCCCCTGGACCCAAAAGGGATCGGGTTTGATGGAAATGGGTCTTGAAGGAGTCGAACCCTCGCCAAGCACACGGTGATCAAGAGCAATATCTCTCAGCCCTCGCACTCGGAATCCTACAGACCATTTATAACCTACTTTTATGAGCTGGATTCGACGTCATATATGTTCGTCGACGCCTTCGCAAACACATGTTGAGTTGCAGCCCTTGCCCGCCCGTGGTGTGAGAATGAGATAAAACCAATTGTATTATACGACTGACTAGGCCACACGGCGGGGGTTTTGACTATCGCATGTACAAGCCTCCCCAGTGAAGGGAGGCCCACTTAGGCGCGTCAACTCTCTCGCAACTGAGACCTCTGTACGACCATCTTCAACGACGTGACAGCGGGACCACAAAACGTAAGAGAAAGTGTAGATAAGTTAAGTGGGGTAGCAGTGAGAAGTGGTGAACAGAGGAATAGATCTTGTGGTGGTGTAAATATTAATGGAGACGTTGGTGAGGTTGCAGGCGGCGCGCTCGATAGAATGTGTGGCGATGTGCTCGAGTAAAGCCTTCCAATCCTTTGATTCCCGAGGAGGGAGCACTTGTAGATGATTGTTGTTCGGCTGTGTACAGGGCGGGCCTCCAAAAGGCCTGCAGAATTTTGGTAATTTTTGCACAGTATACCGCCCATAACTTCTATAAGACTTGCCGGAGACCCAACGTGTAATCATTTTTGCACTTCTAAGTTTGGACCACGCCATACACGTTATCGATATCATCTATCCTGACCCCCGCTGCCCCCAACAAAAATACATATTCCACACAGTCTTGCAGTCTTTCTGATTAAGCTCATCCTCCTGGTCTTTGACCAGGAGCTCAGTAAAACCATGTCCCTTCAGCGTCTTTCCTATCGAGTTGGCGGCTTTCAACCACGATTTCCTGAGAGCAATACCCAGTTCATCTGTGGCATCATCTGCAGTCCAGGAATGCCGGTCAGAACACAATACTTGCGTGGAAATCCAAATCGCCTACCAGCACCGGTCCCACTCAATGGCATCAATATTCGATGGACATTGACTCCGGCGGGAAAAAGCCCTGAAGAGCGCATGCTATCCGCGATTTTTCTGCCAAACTCCAAGTCCGCGCCGCGGACATTCCAGACCTCCATGAAGTGGGATAAAAATCGCCTGGTACCTTCCCCACCGGTCTCGAACATGCTGCCGAAATCGACGTCGGCGAGGATCAATATCCCACCGGGTTTAACCAGCTGTGCGAAGCGGTGGACGACATCGTCAGCACTCGAAAGCTGCCGCAGAACTGTTCGTCAGCAGCGCAGACATTGGCAAGACATGAATAGGACCGACGTGAACCAGAACTTGGCGCGAGTACACGATGTCGAATGCCGCAGGCTCGAGATTCATCGACTCCTCTTCTAGATCGACCCACTCGAACCGTACATTCGGCGGAAAGGCACTTTGCCGCGTCAGAAGCTCGAGGCTTGAAGAAATAAAGAAAGTCACCGGTCTGGGAGAGGAACTGTGTCGACGGCAAGAACCTCCGCATCAGGGAACTGGATTGCGGCTTGAATGGCCCTGGAGTGGGCTTGGCTAAGTAGATTCTGGAGCAGATTCCGGGCCACTTTACCATGCGCCAGTTCCACATCTAGATGATTGTGAGTCTCGTTCAATATCCAGATGACACAGCTGTAATTTACCCAAGATCTAGGATTTTGCGCGGGCGCAATTCGTTCAGGGGGGCCGGGCATAGTTGGCCGTCAAGATATCGGGTGAATGCCGCGCTCATCTCGTCCAGTCTGGTCCACGTATCAGATGGTTCTTATTCGACGCCGCGAATTGGTCTCTTACCGGCCAATTTCCTCCTCCGATCCCGCTGCTGTCTGATTCGCGCGAAAATAAACCAGTCTGAGTTTCAGTTCGAAAGCCAAGCAATAGACGACTTACCCCTACATGATACGGGCTTTCATCAGTATCTTTCACAGAGCCGACCATTTGTGCGGGTATGCGGGATGGTGGTAGCGAGGGAAGGAAACGTGGGGATTTTCCGCAGGATTACCCCGCACCTTGAGTGGCAGGCAGATGTGGCGATTTCTTCTTCCTCTTCTATTTAAAAATTTTGGACCCTTTATTAACCCAACTGCATCCTGTCAAGAAGAGACTGCCCATAGGTCAGGAGGTCGCCCACAAATGAAAAGTCATCATCGGATAGGCTAGAAATTGAGGATATAAGAGGTTACTCCAAGAGCAAGAGTTGAGGAACACAAACGGAGAAGGGTGTTGGAATCAAGAGAGCAATCCAGTATTAGCAGTGAACCCATTGCAAACGTGCGGGGAATTCTTTGCTGTCTACACTACATATTACTTTACTGTAATTAAGGTACAAATTAAGTCTGTCAAGTACAGGTACGGGCACAGGAATGAACGGCGGGGACCTAGTAACAAAGTGCGCCGCGGGGCAGTGCGCGCACATAACTCGTAACTCCAACAAAGGGATACACCAGTAGCTCAGGGACGGGACGGGACGGCTGTCCGTCCGTCCGTCCGTCCAACCGTCCTGAACGGGTACGGTGACGATCCCTATTAAAAGGAGGGTGCACTGTGCAGACTGCGTGTGCTATATCTCCTCTTACGTGTCGACAGCTGCAATGTTCCCATGGAAAACGCCGCAAGAGAGCGAGTTGAAATTGGGAGAACTTTTCCAGCGAAACCTCCCGAAGTTTGCATGTGCTAGAATTTTGTGATCGTGAACAGATAATAATTTGACCGGCTCCTTGACTGCTCCAGGGACCCAATCGCTAGCTCGGCCTCGTCTCTCCCACCCCCTGGCTTCCCGTGATTCCGAACTCCTCCCGAGACCGGTGCAGCTGCTCATCGCCCTTTTGTTTGGCTCGTCCTCGTCTACTATCGTCCGTTTCACCATAAGATTCCCCCGTGCGCTGCATTGCGCTCTATTCTCTCCCGGCCGGCGGACTCGCATTCTCAGCGCTCCGATTGGGCACCGACATACATACAGCGGAACGGCCCCGGCCTGCCCGCAGTTTTGTTTCTGCGGCCCTAGAGTAGAGAACAACCAATCGCATCGCATTTTACCCCCTCTTAGGCACCGGATTGACGCGTCTCGTGCGAGGGACAGTCCCTAATCTGCGCGAGCTCGTGTTCTTCTTCCTTCCCGTTGGACTCTGGTCCGCGGACGGTTCTCAGCGCCTCGGCCTCCGCAGGCTGCCTCATAAGCACATCCATCCGCCGCTTGAAGCTCCAAGACCTGCCGGACGTGGTATTCGGGAACGTCGACAAATGCTCCAATGTCTTTATACACTGCCCTTCTCTTGTAGTACAGTGTCTATCTGGTCTTCGACGACATCAATACCTGCACAAATCCAAATCCATCGCTCAGGCTCGATGAATTCAGCTTCGACTCCGCGTTCAAACAAGGCGGCAGCGTGGGTGATTGATCCTTCCTCTTGCTCTAATTCGATTTTTTTCCATACTCGAGCTTGCACTCGATTCGGGCGGCTCGCATGCATACCTCGGCCGAAGTTCGAAAAACTCCGGATACACGCGCGTGGTTTATATTTTCGTTCTCTTACTCGTATTCCTACATACTCCTACTTCATCCAACTTCAATCCAATCCAATCCAATCTCCGCTTCGAATTCGCGGAGTTGCGTTTCTTCCTTGATGTACATCTTCTGCGCCATCGAGTAGGCGCGCTGTTGGAACACTCCAGGTCCACAATTCAAATGCACTTGCGGTACGCATTGTGCTTCGACTGTGTACTCTGTGTGTCTAATATTCATCCGTGCCCGCATCCTCATACAAACACTCGGCTCAACCTCGGTCTTTGTGACCGTCACTGCATTCCGACCCCCTGTAGATGCACCTGTGTCTACATTGATCAATGTTCAGCTACGTCCGGCGATCTGCGTCTACGCTCTAATGTAGATGCACCTTTGCCGCGGTTGATTGATGTCCGGCTATGTTTGTTTACGTGAGGTAGATGGAGGTAGATGCAGTGCATCTACCCATCGGCTACATGTGTCTGCCTGCATCTACAGCGTAGATACACCTCGCTCAACCCCGTAATGCAAACTCGGCCAATCTTGGTATGAAACAGCATCAAAATCGCTCCTCGGACAAGTCTTAAGTCTCTTGGTAAAACCTCAGTTTGCTCGATATATGGCATATGCCTTTTAAAGTTTTACATAACCTTTGCATCACCTACAAGCAGCTACATGCGGCTACATCGGCTAACATGCGGCTACATCGGCTAACATGCGGCTACATCGGCCAACATGCGGCTATGTCAGCCAACATGCGGCTATGTCGGCCAACATGCGGCTATGTCAACCAACAAATGTAGACCAATGTGGACGGACTGTAGACATATGTAGACTAACTGCATCTACATCATGTAGACATAGGGGTCCATCTACCTTTGGCTACAGGGGTAGACAGACCCTCTGTCTAAATGGGGTGGAAACACAGTGCATGAGAATGGCGCTGTACTGTCGACGAGAAGAGAATCCATACGATGAGTGTGCATTTTGTCCCTGGCTTCTGAGTGCACGTACGGTGCAAGTTGACTTGAACACCAAACAAAAGTTTGACAGTACTGCCCGGCAATGCAGGAAAATTCACAGGAGTTGACGGTCCACAGGTTGGGAGGGAATCAAACCCTCACTAACTTGCACCAAGATGTACATATTATAATGGATGATAGCAGTGGTTTACAGACCCATTGCTTGTGTCCTGTTGCACTTGAGCTCAAGTTCAATCATCATCTGAATTCAATTGACTGAGCGAGAGTTGAAGAGAGCAAGCAAAAAACAAAAAGGACAGAGATAAGGCTGTAGAATGGAAATGGGTTGTGGGGGATTCGAACCTGCTGGGCGCCTGCAAACCGTATATCGGGTTATTTATGATGGGTGCGCGGTTGCCCACGGACCTTGTCGAATCTTGATTCATAAGACTGAAGTTGTGCAAATAAGAGGATGTTAATTGGGAAATTTCGCAAGAGGAAAGAAATGAGGTCCCTCTGAGGCTGACCCTAAAGGTAGTAGACAAGGAACGAAGCAAGATAAAACAGAGAGCCTCCAATTTAATATGTCTCGACGGAATCGAACCCCGCCGTCATGCATGCCAGCAAGCGTGGGTGGGCGGTGGCCGACCGACCCGGTTCTCAGGTATAGATCTGAGTAGATATTAGGTCTGTGGATGTCGAGGGTTCGTTATTATCCGGAGGTGTCCAACATTTCGGACTGGGGATATCGGGATTTGAGGTCGAACCGGCCGGCAAAAAACAAGACGGCAGGAAAATCGTAAACGGACAAACAGGTTTGAGAGCCCTTTGCGGATCGAACTGGAATTGGCCAAGGTTCGTACCAAAAGCAGCAACGAATCCGGAGATCAAACCAAATCAGGACAGTGAATCAAAAACGGTCAAAGCGCCATATTTCAATGCATAAGGTTAGGGTTAGGAGCGCGAAAGTTCGGAAAAAAAGGTCCACCCAGCCGAGTGGCCGTGGTGGAATAGGAAATATTGAGACGGTGCATGCACCTAAGCACATACAAGCCGCAGGCGCACTCTGTATGGACAGGGTCGCCGTGCTATGGAGCGTTCCCACAGCCCACAGACCCAGGGATGTGAAGGGGCCTGTGCCATCAAGGTAAGTATGAGTTCTAACGATGATGAGAGGGTGCTTTTATATACGCGCCGCGCGCACGGACCAGGGGAGTGTTTGTGAGAGTTGCCCGATCAATATTTGATGCATATCCTTTTGGAGGTTGAACGTTGACCAAACGACTTGAGCGGTACCCAGTAACAGCCTGGCAAGTTGCTTGGAGAATGGAAGTATGAATTCCCGTCGCCATTTTGTTCAAGTTGCCATCGTGACTCCACGGTGAGCCAGATGGTGGCTGAAATGGCGATAGACAGGGTCCCGGTCAACAAGTATATCGTCCCTGACATAGATGTTTCCAGAAATTTAATTCAAGTGTTCTTCAAGGAAATACAATTGACTGATAGAACGAAGACGGCTAAGTATATCTTTAAAGGAGTTTGAAGATGCCAAGCCGAACGGATCGGCGTCACCTTCCATTCGAGCGTCAGGTGATTACTAAGTCATTACCAGCTTTGTCTTCAGACGACGACGGCCTCACCACAGCACAGTCCCGATGTCTATGTCTTATCAATATCTTGGCCTCAATTTCGGACACGGCGGTATCCCCGTCCACTCTGCTTCTTCTTACCCACCCACCCAATCCCCTTTCCCGATCCTGCCGTGCTTGGCTATACTAGTATAATAATCTCGCGCTACTTCATCCTATACATCCATACTTAGCTATACTCCGACACCGTCCGGCCTTCGTCTGAAATACTGTATAATTCTGCAATGTATTCGCCCCGCACGCGCTACTTCATCCTATACACCCATACATGGCTATAATCTGACACTGTCTGACCTTCGTCTATAATACTGTATAATTCTGCAATGTGTTCGCCCCGCCGACGAAACTACGTGTACTTTTAGTAATAGGATGGCAACACCATTTTTACAATTTTGCATTAAGTTCAGCTCAGTGAGAAGACGAAATTCCGTCGAGCAAACCCACCCACCCGCGGCGTGTTTGCTCCGCGTTCCAATTCTGGACTGCACCCAACGCTTCAGTCAAGCTTCAGTCTTCTTGCTACCACATGCACTACTGAGAGTCGAGGATGGAGAGTTGCGAAACCCGAACCGCCGCATTATCGTAGTGCTATCCTGAGTATAATTTTGTTGTTGTCGGGCCAGAATTCGAGTTCAACTAGCTGTTCGGCTCATCCCGTGCCGCCATTCGGATCAATGTCAACGTGGGTAACGTGATGCGATGCAGATTCTCTTTGCTTCCACCCTCCCCGACAGTCTGGACTTGAGCGAACTAGAAGACGTCCAAGTTTAAGAAAACAAAGCGACCAGCAATTGTCAGATGCTGCCCGAAAGTATTGGAGCTGATGCATCCCATCAAGTCCCAGTCCGGAGTCAAGATCCGAGGTCGGCTCTCGAGGCTGGAGAGTCTGAGAGCTCAGTGAAAAGGGAACGGTCTCCCAGGGCAGCCACTACACGCACCGGAGGCGTCGACTCTGCGACGCCTTGACCTTTGTCAGGATAATAATATCCAGCCCGAATGATCGGGGTACATCCCAGTGCGAGACTCGGCGGCGCGTCTCAAGAACCACGCAGTCGGTGATCCGATTCATGCTCTTCCGTCTCCCCGCACTGAAACCTTCCCCACAAGGATATGTCTGCAACACGCTTGTCTTCAAGAATGTCAACCCATGACCTACATCGAGGTACGAGATCAGTTCGGACTATGTATTTCTATCTCCGAGAGACTACTCATGACCATAGGTGGCGTTTGCCGGATATCTTAAATATCTCTGTCAGATATGGTATTCTTATCGACACCCCAGCATGCTCTCTTTTGCAGGACTACTGCTGGGCGCTATTTTTCCTTTCGCCGGAGCAGCCGCGACAAACGTTTACGACTACGTGATCGTTGGAGGCGGAGCAACGGGGCTTTCGCTTGCAGTTCGACTTTCAGAGGACCCAAACCGGACGGTGGTGGTACTGGAAGCCGGGAACAGGTACCGTTCTCTTTTGCTCACCTGCGTTTTGATTTACCATTGCGTAGCGGCATTGGAAAGTGAGTCCGATTTCTCATGCGAAGAAAAGCTTGACCATTAGTTTCCACAGTCCGAACATCACAAACCTACGGCTCAACTCAAATAACTTTGGGACGGCGAATGACTGGTTAATTGGTTACTCTGACTCCATTCTGCCCTGAACCGACCGTAGATTCAGGCAATTCGTCACAGTTCCACAAGTCGACGTGGGGAATAGGGTACAAGCACAAGTTCAAGGGAAAGTGTTGGGGTATGTTCCACCTTTTGTCCAATTCATCGACAGAGGCTAACACTGCTTGTGTAGCGGTGGCTCAGCCATTAATTCCGGGATGTATCTGCGGTATTTTATATTGTCAATTCTTTCCGAAGAGCCGCTTTTTATGCACCCTGTAGGGGAAACAAGGATGAATACGACGCACTTGAACGTCTCGGTGCTAAAGGATGGAAATGGGACTCGATGTTTGCCGTTGTCAAGGAGGTTCGCATGGTCATACCCGATTGAGATGAATGTTTGATGAACTGCAGAGCGAGCACTTTCACCCACCATCCCAAACCGAGGTCGAGACCTTCAACATGACATGGAATCCTGCCGCCCATGGATTCGCCGGGCCGATTTCAGTGGCTATTCAAGCGGTTAACGTGTCACAGTGAGCCTTGCGCGCAGATCCATGACTCTCGTTCAATTTCAGCAGCTTCTTCCCCGAATATGCCGTACCCACCCTGAAAGCTCTTGGGCACGAAATGAACAACGATCCGAACGGCGGCTTTCACAATGGCCCGAGCTGGGATTTCCTTGTGTGTATTCCTGCGTATCCCAGCCGCAGTATGCTAATGATTATCAGACTTCCCTCGCTGACTCGAGCACGCGCTCGTACGCGGTTTCTGGCTATTGTGTGTGGGATCGCCCATCGTCAAATATGCTCCTCTGACTACGCTCCAGATCTTCCTGTCATGAACCGCACCAACCTCCGCGTCATGACAGAGAGCCAAGGATCCAAGATTGTCTGGTCCTCCAGCAGCACGCGCGGCTTAATGACTGCGTCGGGCGTGGAATACGTCGTCTTCCACGAATCTGGCGTTCCCGAAACCCGCACAATCGCACGTCCCCCCTCAGCCAATTTAGCATCACACTAATGCCAGACAACTCACACTCAGGATGCGAAGAACATCATACTGAGCGGAAGCGCTCTGAACACACCCAAGATTCTCGAACTGAGCGGAGTCGGCGACCCGGAGGTCCTCAGTAGGTTGGTTTTTTCCCGGTACTTCGTGCAATTCAACTGTATTCAATCTCAATATTTTAGTCTCGGAATCGACGTAGTCGTGGATCTGCCGGGTGTTGGAGCCAACCTGTGCAACCGTTCGTCCATCTACTGCATTTTCGTTCCCACAAGATCTAACCCCCCATCAGAACCCATCACCACAGCCTCATACCTCCTCAAAAACGGCACAGTAAATGGTGTGTGGTGCCGAATCAAATTGATGTAAGTATTTCGCTGACAACACCCACAGCCGGGAACGCCATTCGGTCCGCCATAATCGACATCCAACCATTCTCGGGCTATCTCAGCGGAGAGGATCTGAAGCGTTCCGAGGAGTTACTGCAGACCAAGCCAGACTTATTGTCAGAAGCGCAGTTCAAATTCATGAAGGAGCAAATTAAGGCTGGCGTACCGCAAATGGAGTTTGCTTGGGTGCGAATCCGCGTTACCTCATTTTTGCGGAATAATAAAGATCGTTAGAATGTTGCTGCCGACGCAAACAACGTATCTACGCTCAGATTCGATCGCCTTATCTTGGTCAAGCCGCTTTCGAGGGGTACTGTGGTGAGTAGACTTTTCACCGTCGAGATGCCTGGCTCAATAACGATCTACCTACAGCACATAAACTCTACTGACCCCCTGGAACCGCCCGTGATCGATCCCAAGTAGTGCGTATCATTATCGGTATTCTACATGGACCCAGATTGACGAGTGATTTGGACACAATCAGACACAATCCCAGCGAAATTGCGGCAAAACTGATGTCTCAAGTAGGTTGGCTGGATGAGAATCATGATATCGCTCTTGGATTCCTCGGTAAATGTCTGCGGACGGAGTAAACGACACAAGAAAGAGCGAATAAATTATCCGCAAGTAATTTATGTAATTCATGATCAACGTGTTTCAGTAAGCAAAAAAGAAAGGGCCAACCGTATCCTGTTACCTATGACAAGCTAAGAGGCACAAGACAGGCCTTCGCTTCGCTCCGGCGTAGGTACTGGGATCTGCCACGTGTTCGAAAGCTTCAGAAATATGTATTTCAACACGCGCCCGAAACCGTACCAAAGAGGCTTGTACCTGAAAATGTAGAACTCTAGTTGGGAGCCACCGGATACCCGACACCGCACCTTGCGTCGGCAAAGAGATTTTGTGGGCCAACGAGGGCGTACTGAATACCGGCGGTGTTATACGTTTTGAAGTCTTGTCCCGTCTGAAGGATGAATCAATGTCAAAGTCCAACTTGGAAGGAGCGACATACCCATTGACCGTTCGGGTCTGTCTTGATTCCCTGTACACTATATTGATGAGAGGGATTAAGTAATGACCAGTTGCGTTGAAATGCGAACTAGTGGAGTTTCGTGGAGAGAACCCAGAGCATCGTGGCATCCACGAAGAAATATCAACTATGGAAGCTCCCAGAATGTACGCAGGACACAAAAATTGACTGCTCATGGGAAGCATGGTAACCGATGGCGAGCGCGACGAACAGGGTGAAGAGTGGCATGTAGACGTGCCCCTTCAGGACGATGGCGAGCGGCACGACGACCGCTGTGATGAGTATCGAGATCCACCAACTGCGTTGACATATTGGTGGTTAGAAGAAAGAACAAGCTGGGAGATTCAAGTTTAAATGGCTGACATAGCGGAGACTTCGGGATAAGCCTTTATTATATTGCTTTGGGAAGACGATTTAGTGCCCAAAGTTATGCAAGAAATTAACAATCACATACCTCAAACGATCCTTATACACGCGTTTGCCCGTGAACATCGAATTCACCACCGCCAATATTTGGGGGCCCACGTAAAGGGCCATCCACACGAAAGAGGAGATGAACGCGGCATACTGTAAGTCCAGAAAATACCATATAATGAGTGCCGTACTGAATGAGGCATCATCGATCGTACCCGGGTCTGGTTAAGCTGCCCGTCCGACCACAAGATACGCCAATCAGCGAAGCGAATGGGACAAGGAGGAGAAGGACGGACAGAGGGTATTGAACGGATAAGCGCTGCCGTTCTTGGTGAATCTTGATCCTCATGGTCAGTGAAAATGTGAAGGATTAGCAGAGGAGCCCCTACAGGCTGTTGCTCACCACGCTGAACGCCGGGGAGCCACTTGTTCCTAGGGCTCCAACAGTTTCTATTTCTAAATGTTTTACACAGTTAAAACTGTTTTTGTTTCCGTTTAGTTTGGGGATCTCGGGAAACAGTTTGCACACAATAAACACACAGTTAAACAGTTAAATTTAATGTTCAACAAGCGGCTGCTCGGCCGCTTCGCGGCCTCGCACCCCCTTCCTTCGGTCACGGCGCAGATTCAACCCAGTTGAATGTCAATGTCCAATTGAGAAAAGGAGCCTGTAATTCACAACGAAATAAATTCCGAGCTTCGAATATTGAACTGAGCATTCAAGACAGCTTTGCGGTGTTCCATAAATATGCTGTGAAGCCGGATTCGGACAGGCGCGGTGTAAGAGCCTGGAGAGAGATCGACGAAAGCGGTTAGACCGTTAGAAGCTGATGGACAGGCTGCGGAGATGGCGGAGTTTGAAAAGGCTTCAGACAGGCTTAATTTTATAAAGAGAGTGATTTCTTTGTTAGAAGGCAATTTTTTGAGGTGCATTTATAGGTGGAAAGGCAAATGATTGGCACTGAAACCAACAACAATCTCTCCAGAATAGTGTAAATCAAACCCTGATGTGCACCAAATCAAGGTAGAATTAGGCCAAAAAATCCCTTCCGGCAATTTCCTGGGACAATTACCGCATTTGGGTGTGGTTGTACCCGGCTAATAGGATAGGGAGGGTCTGGCGAGCCTTAAGTCACTTTTTCGATTCGGTATAGCAGATTTCTGAGTTGGGTGCCTCCTGCCTCGAGCACAAGCCTTTGGCCTGTGTTGATTTTCACCTATTTGAGTCATCAAATTACTTACTGGAAAAAGATACTGTATATAAACGTTTTAAACAGTTTTTTAAACATTTGTTTCTGTTTCTGTTTAGTTTGTGCTCAGGCACACACACAAACAAAACAGTTGGAGCCTTACTTGTTCCCTAGTCTTGTAGCAATCAGGGTCCGATTGTTGGGCGGCTGCCTGATTATGCAATCAGGTGGCTGTGCCCACAGGTGTTTCTTTCCTTCGCAGCACAATGAATACAACATGAATATACATAAAACAATCTGTGCAGCTTCATGAAGTGAAATGGATGATATCCTCCAGCGAGAATTAACTGTTTTGGCTAGCCGATCCCTCAATCCATGATCAAGCAAAAAAAAATGATTAGCTAACACCGGGGGCAACCGGCAAGGCATGCAAACACCAAGTACATTACATGCATGTGGCTTGCAGTCATAACAAAGCCCACAAAGGTGCCTTTAACAAGCAAAGGGGGGCTTTGTTGCATGCTTTATTCCCCTGCACCAGAGAACAAAGCATGCAACAAAGCCACCCTTAGTCTGGTAAAGGCGGCTTTGTAGCCTTTCTTCCATATGTGAACCACATGCGTGTAATGCATGTGGTGTTCACGTGCATCGTTGGCTGTCCCCAGTGTAAGCTGTTGTTCACAAATCTATCCGATATCAGCACAATAGTTGCACCAATCGCTTAGGTGTAAGGGAAGGTTTGTCTCATTAGAAGGACTTCTACATGCTCAAATATTTGTGGAATTATCGCCCAAGAAGTCGCCCCAGAATAAGGCACAAAGAATTGATCAGTCGGCCAACAACATCTCTGTGATTACAAACAGAGTCTATATTGATACTTACTTGTTCGTCATCAATATAGAGTATCTGTCACAGAGACTACTTGTTCCCGAATTACGCGATCGGGTCAAGGATCCACATTCTGGAAAAGGTTTAGCTGGTGAACTGGGGCGATAAACTCAATGTAATCACAAAGCTCACGGACAGGATAACCTGCACAAAGAACGGCTGGGTGATAATCGCTTGGCCAAATACATTGGAAGAATATAGTCAAGACTCGAATCATACCGATGTGATGTTCGACACATCCAGCGTCTGCCGAGTCAATGGCTCATGTCCCGAATGAGTGAGTAGAGAACTAGGGCTGTGCGCCGTGTCCATCACGCCGGTTTGACGGACTCCGTGTTGGAGGAACAACCACATCACCAATGCACCGCCATCATTGACTCTATGGGCGCTGCTGTTCACATTACCTCTATACACTGGTTTTACTCATCTGGACTCATGCTGTTCGTTTCCTTGCCTCTTTATTCATACGTACTCATACAGACTCATTTGCGCGCTGTTTCCTTGTCGTGGTTACACATCTCCTTTTGTACTTATGACTAACCACTTGTATAAGTACCGTTGAAAATGTATCGAGACCCCTGCGCGTTTGCAGAGGGTCACCGTGGTATATCCGATAGCCCAATTTCCAACACTCCGGCGACGGGTAACCGACCCGTTCCGTTGGGCCCTTGAAATATTTGCGTGACGGGGGTGACGGGGGTGACGGCGTGACGGGTGTGTTCGGTTCAGGTTGTGGAAATGTGTGCTTCTTTGGTCAAAAGACTTGTATGGAAATATTCAAAGTCAGATTTGATTCTTTGGCTTTGAATAAACAATTGGTGCTAAGCACTTGGAGTGGTCTACTACTGGATGAGGACTCACTGCCAGATGACTGGACAAAAGAGGGGGTTTTAGTGGGTATGCGACCCATCATTGATCAACATGGGATAGGATAAATTGTATTTTTGGGCCGGAGTCTCACACTGGTTTAAATAATTGTGCGTAATGGCATTTCCTCCTGAGCAAACTTCCCTGGAAATGTCTGGTTCACCACCAGCAACACAAGTGGATGACCTTGGAATGCTTCTGCAGACTAAGTCTCATTATCCCAAACGCTCCCAAAAAAAAAAAAAAATTGCAGCAACTTTCCCCATGTTAGTTCAACCTGCATCTGTCGGAAAAACCTTGTTTTGCTTACAAGGGATCGACCGGGATTAGGGCATCATAAGGGATTAAGGTGGATTACGAGCCGTGCAGGCGTACCTTGTAATCCCCGTGGCTTGAGGGGTCGGAAATTTCACTAGTATGAGGGCAAATAACTCAGGTAATGTGCCCAATATCTTCGCTGCTGCCTTCATGTTGAAGTCTTTTTGAATAAACTTAAGTAGGTCGCTGTTAGATAGTCCAAATTTACTGGAATTACGGCACTGCTCCACCGCTCCACAGCGTCCGTCACTTAAGTGCTGCACACCATGTTTCGTCCCTCTTGCTTCCCTACCACCACCATCACCTGCGCCTGAAGCTTAACGTCCCTTTCCCCATCACTAACATCCGGTTCTGCTCATATGCCCGTCTTGCCCAACCACTACCATCACTATTACCATTTCGTACTCCGAATCAACTCGATGTGCTGCCTTCATCGCTGACTCCACTCACTGGCTCACCAGCATGGGTTGCGGGTCCACAGCTTTTCTGTTCACCACTTGATGCGGTTGGGGTGAATGTAGTAAACTGGGCACGGAAGGTACTTTGCCGGTGTTGTCTCCAAAGGTACGCAACCACGCCTCTTATCACATTGCGATGTGCTCACTGTCGGACCCGCTTCACCCCCAGATACACAAGTCACCCACGCACCATCGGGTCGTAATTCACCGGTAAATATGTTTCATTCTCATTCATGTGCTTGGCACTGATGTGATCCAGGACTCAGATGCGCGCAACAATTGATCACCTTTGCCCATACGTCCGGTCTTTCAATTATATTATAAGATCTGTTTTGAACATCTTATGTCAGGCTGGCAACACGGCGCCCCACCACACACCTCACCGAAGTCACCAATCCACACCGACTCGCTCCCCGCGGGGCAGCGGCAGCGCAGGTGATGGCGAGATGGGTCAACATCTGGCTCGAACCAACACACGACTTACGACAAGACGTTGATTACACTGTGTAGATACTAAATTAATCTATGTTGTTTGAACTGCAATACGAATTGAAGTGAAGCTGGTTTTAATTGGATTGAAATGCGAGGTAATGGCTTGTATTTCTATAAGCACGTGGGTCGCTTACAGTGGATTACATCGGCTTGAGAGGTTTACACCTATGCGCTGTAATCCCCTTAAGTATTATGGGCTTACAAAGGCTTGTACTGTAGTACAAACCGTTAAAAGCAATCTAGGATTTTTCCGACAATTCCTAGCGTTTGAGAAGGAAACAACCAACTTCTAGAAACTTCAAACCGAAACAACACAACGCTGACTTGCCATTCTGTTCTCCCTTGAGCTTTTGTGCCCCGGCATCACTGGTACTTAATCTGACTGTGTTTTGATTGTAATGTCCTACCTCCTAACAACACTAATTTGCTAGTCTCTGTGACAGATACTCTAATGAGCCGTTGACTTGGCAGACAGTGGATGTGTCGAACATCACATCGGTTACGACCAACCAAAATCCTGCCGTCCACGCACCTGCCACACGAACATCGCAAAACAAATGCCCTAATGCTGTACCTCATCTCTATGATGCGTTTGAACGACCAGGATTCCTTGCCGGCGATCACCGTGTTCCGTTGTTCCGAGCAGTCATCCCGCAAATAATGGTGCATGCGATTTTGCGATTTCCTCATCTTTTCGCCGACCGTGGCCTTTTAATATAATACTCGCGGAGAACATCGCTCCGATATCAATCCTCGTTCGAGTCGGCTCTGGCGGCAGCGTTGGTGGCAAAACCAGTTCACCCGGGATACGGGACTCTAGCTGTTGGACCCAGCACAGCTTAGTGATGCATCCGGCCAACGCTCGTCAGCCTGAGGTTGCTCGCTCAGTAGTTGAAGGGCCCGGAAGGTAATAGAATATTCTAATAAGATTTTAATAGTTTTTAAACTAAAATAAGAATCCATATTCGACTTGTTTTGGTAAGCAGCCACTAAAGACTGTGCAGACATGTAATTATGCAGTGAACAACGTCCGCTGTTTCTTGGACACATGGTCGCTCGCCATCTCAATCTCCTCCGGAGAGCTATCAATAGCGGCCCTTTGAAAAGGCTGCATCCCAAATGTCAGCGCTGTATAGAGGAGGTACATGTGCAACTGCTTCTTACATGTTTAAATATCCCCGGGGCGTGAGGTTGCCGGGGATCTTCAACACTGATCTGAAGAAATAGACTTAGTATAGGTTTATGGATAGTCAAAAAGTCGTCCGACTTGAACGGAGGTGTGAACGGTGCAGTGGACATCTTTTGTTCAGAATTTGAATCTCGAATGGAATGAAATAGTGTGAAATAACGTACCAATACCGCATGAATCATCAATACTCCAATTGGTCAGTGTCAACGGCCTTTGCTTTTCGGCGGACTCCGTTCCAGGACCCGAGGAAATGACTGTCGTGGAGAGAGACTTCCGGACATTGAGATTTGCAAGCTGTGTGATGGTCAACAACGTCCGAAACCGATCTAGATATGGGGAGGAACAAACGGACCAAAGTGATGACATACACGCGTCCAAGCGGGAACAAGAAAAGCCCAGCGACTGTCAGAGTCAGAGACAAATGAGCTAGAGCGCAGTGCTAATCCAAGTCGAACAACAGACGATTGCTCTCCGGGACGATGTAATACCTGAATCGTGATCCCATATGTTCGATTGATGACCTGGAGTAGTTCGTGCAACTCACGAAATTAAAGCCGCCCCGGCCAGCGTTGCGGCCGCAGCGCCACTCTGGATTGTTACCGCGGTCAGCCGATCGAGTATGCTGATGATACCTGAGTCATGCAGTTGATACAAGATTTGCCATATTGCGCACCCCTTTGTCTCTGTCAGAATTCCGCTGGCCTTCCTGAATTCCAAGAGCAGTGCTGACGCGATGCCGGCGTTCACAGCGACCTCGGTTACCAATCGGAGCCTAAGTGAATTGAAATTGCACGAAGTATGAATTAACGGGTGAATGGCAGAAGGGGGAGGGAGGACGGACGCTGCGGGAATCTTCAACTTCAGGCGGTCCTTGAAAGAGGAGTACAGCGCGACCATGCAACTGATTGCACCCGCGCAGCAAAGCTGTGCAGCGATACCGTTGGCATGGAGCGATGCGCAGAAACAATAATCTGCGTACCGCAATGATTATTCCGAGAGACAGGACAAGAGAAATGTGCGAGTTTTGGGCACTGGGATTTGCTGGAATTGAGCGAACTATCGAGAATAACGGATGGAGCATGTACAAGCGCCAATATCGGATGACTAGAAAGCCTTGAACCAATGCCCCAATCACGCCGGTGGTAAAGACATATAATGGGATCGGCTAGGTGGTTGCAGTTAACCCATACAGGATACATATGAAATTGACGTACCCAATGTCCGTTACTAAGGTACTCTAGATCGCCTGCAAGCATCCAGTCGGCCATGAGTGGAGGAAGATAGGTCTGAGACATACCGGCATGTGTAATCGTGTACTACCTCGTAATACAGTCCTGAGTTGTCCAATATAGAATGCGTTGAACACTCACGAGGTACACGCAGATGTAGTCACCGAAGGTGGACACGGTGTCAACAAGCAAGGCGACCGTTACCAGTGCCTGTAAAAATTAAAAATTCCGTCCGGGGAAAAAGTACTCGGCTGTAAGCGTAAAGGAGTCACCTTGAACTTCCAATCGTCATTCTTAAAATGGCGAAAGTAGTACAAACCCTGATAGACTTCGGACATGTACAAAAGCTTGCGGCCAACATCAGGTTACATCGGGGTGCACAGAAAAGTCGCGACTTACGGAGCTGGCCCAGGTGGCAATGAGAAGGGACCTACTGGTCAAAATTAACTAGGAGGCAGAACACGACAAAGCTTACCCGGTAATTGTGTCCAGAGCTGGGAAGGACATTGGAAAACGTGGACCGAACTGTCAACGTGCTGCCGCATTCGTCATTAAGTACCCAACCAAAGACCGTGGCAGCCGCTTACGTTTGTCAGGTTATATCATTCATCAATCTCTGCGAACCGAATTACTCGCCATCCGAAACGCCGCTCTACAGACTTAGAGGGTACGATCGTGGTACAGAGAGAATGAATGCCACGCGCCAGATGTTCCGGTGTCGACCTCACAAGCGTAAAGATAACGACCACTTACCCTCATCTGCCGTTCCGCCTGTGCTTCATGAATCGTCTGATACAGTGTCACCTGCTCCATACCGACGGGGAATATGAAGGCGAGGTCGTAGGCGAGGACCTGCCGCACGAGGACCGTGAGGACGAAGTTGATAATGCAGGCAGTCCCTATTCGTAAAAGGAGATGGAGTCAATGAGCGCAGCACCGAGAATGCGGGGAAAGCAGAAGCGACGAACACCCGAAGAAGAACGCAACCGCGTGGTTCATATCGAGGTTATAACTTAGCGGAGATGAGCGGGGCGAGTATGCGGGGATAGATATATAGATAGCCAGAGGGTGATGCACTATATCTTCGCATTGGACGGGAGATAACTTATACTGGTTCCCTGTGTTAGCCTAGTATTGTCGGGGGTAGTGTTCCTGCTGTTCGGTTCTGAACCGACGCCGAACCTGAACCGGACCCGAACCGGGCTCCATGTCCGGTTGTGGGTTCAGCAGATTCTCGATTTTTAAATTGCCGAACCGGTGTAGTCTCTCGTAGACAGACGCTCTATACGAACCAAGCTCGTACCTCGCTGTATAGAGTCTGTTGCTTACCGCAGGGGTCGGATTGTAGTGCAGCCTTATTAGGCAAGCTGATGTGCGCGCGGGTTCGATTCCTGGCCTTCACGACTTTTTTGTTCCCTGCAAACAGCGCATTTTTTTCAGCAAGAACCATTCAACCCACCCTCTGATACTGCTTTCACCTATCTTGATTTTTCTCCCAAATAATCTTTCAAGATTTCATTGGTTTGTGCTCCACTGAAATTTTGTCTTGGTAGTCACATGATTGAACCGGGTGTTCAGCAGAACAGGTTCTACGCCTTTTTAATAATTTCTGAGTAGATAGAAGGTTAGATAGATGGTAATAAATGCTATCTGCTGCAAAACTTCATTGAATTTGAATGCCTTGGTGTCGAGGGAAGAGAATCGGAGAAAGCTGACATAAGATTAGATAATAAGGCTGCACTACGATCCAACCCCGGTAAACACAAGACTAGAACCGGTGCGAACATGTTCGAACCGATAGGTTAAATTAGCCTATTTGGATGCACTAAATGCATCAGAACTGTGATTACCTAAGTTGAAATTCAACCTACCAAGTGTCTTGTATGCACAGTGAACTGCAATACATTTTCGCAGTCAAATATGATTGTTACATGGATGATCAGACAGGACAGAAATTGTCGAATGTAATGTTTGGAGGTCTGTCCCCACAGAGTCATCCTAATGGCCTGTTCTTGTGAGCTGAAAATACAATATACAGCATTCAAAGGCTCCCCGGGCCACAGAATTGGCTCCTGGTGCATGGGAATCTTTTTAGGCTCAAACCTGTCCTGAACCCCAGACCGAACCAGAAATCAGCAACACTAGTCGGAGGATACTTTCAAGCCCACGTTTCTGCACCACAGGTCAAGTCAGAGGACGGTGGAGAGTCAAGGGAAAGTGCCGACCCTGCGATACCGATAAGGATGTGCTCCTTCACGCTGAATGGGCCCGCATTCTCAGTTTGAGACAATTAGCTCTCAATTAGTGTTTCTCGTCGCATGTTGGCTGACTCACTAGGGGGGAACTGAAATGTCCTAAGCGGACCTGAATATCAGGGAGAGCCTGTTCCATCATCTTTCCCAGAGGCCACGAAACCAGCACGATGAAGAATATAGAGAAGCTCGCACTGGTGTTGTGGAAGCTGTGTAATGGGGTGGTCTGCTGGCACACAGAACCTTGCGCAGTAAAATGTGTACACAATGCCAGTTGACCTATCACACAATGAGAAGGAAGGGCATCACACCAACGAGTATCAAGAAATTGCTCATCAGTGAATGTGCCTAGACACACAAATATTGTGGACAAGGCAATTGGCTTGCTGCGCTCGCCTCAAGCCTTGTGGAAGGAGTGAGGAGTAACAAGAAGGGTGGGACTGGGACTCATCCAATCTCATTCCGATGGCAATGAGTCCCATTTTGTCAGCTTGTCAGCGGGACTCGAGAGATCACAGTGGGACTCGGAAGAAGTGGAATGCACAGCTGACACTAAGGCTCCAACTGTTTTGTTTGTGTGTGGCTGAGCACAAACTAACCAGAAACAGAAACAAATGTTTAAAAAACTGTTTAAAACATTTATATGCAGTGGAGGCGTAGCCTCAGGTCGCAAAGGCGGGAGGCTCAGCGCTGGCTCAGGGAGACTCAGTGCAGGACTGGAATCAGGCTGCAAGCGGCTCGAGGCAAGAGATGATGTGCATGCTATGACATCCGATACTAAGAACAGAGCACAGCCACCTGCAGCCAGATGCACTAGTGCAATGGTATCTTTTCCTGTAAGTAATTTGATGAGTCAAGTAGGTGAAAATCAATATAGGCCAAAGGCTTATGCTCGAGGCAGGAGGCAACCACCTAAGAAATCTGCTACATCGAATCGAAAAAGTGGCTTAAGGCTCACTAGACCCTCCCTATCTTATTAACCGAGCACAGCCACACCCAAATGCGGTAATTGTCCCAGGAAATTACCGGAAGGGGAATTTTTGGCCCAATTCTACCTTGATTTGGTGGACATCAGGGTTTGATTTACACTATTCTGGGGGGATTGTCGTTAGTTTCAGTGCCAATCATTTGCCTTTCCACCTATAAATGCACCTCAAAAAATTGCCTTCCAACAAACAAATTGAACATTGAATTTAACTGTTTAACTGTGTGTTTATTGTGTGCAAACTGTTTCCCAAGATCCCCAAACTAAACAGAAACAAAAACAGTTTTAACTGTGTAAAACATTTAGAAACAGACACTGTTGGAGCCCTAGCCGATGCACAGCCAAATGATCACATGATTGGCAGTTTGATTGATCTATCGGCAGCATCTCTTTATCAGAACGGTACATTAATGTGGTACAAATTACGATGTGCATAACATCTTTACAGATAGTGCTGGGACAGTCCGGTTTAGTTAAAAAAAATGCGGAACATTGAACTTGAACGCAGTGTTCAGGTTTGAGGTGCTCGGTTCGGTGTTCCACAATGTTCAAGCACCGAACCGGATGCCATTTTTTGGCAAAGAAAAATTGGTCCAAAGATTTGATGATACAAAGCTTGTTCTGTAAAATAATCATTTGTCTCCATCAGAGTTGTCAGCCCCTGAGTCCGTGTCATAGCCCAAATCTTCATCCAACTCCGCAATGAGGGTGTCAATAGAGAGTTTGCGGTAGCCACCAGCAGCCACTGGGTGGCTTTTTTGGCATGCGGTGCTGGGTGGCTACGTCATTACGGTGGCTCCTGCAATGACACATTTGACACACGTTCTAATGTTCTTTATTCTACCACTATGCCTGTCCAGATGCATGCGAGAGCACACGCACAATTCATCCACAGATCTGCCTCCTTCCCCCTCAGAAATGACCTTCAGAAGGGTAGTGAATCAGATTTTGGACTCAAGAATGGCTTTGTGCATGGAAGTACAACAGAAAATGGTGGCTAGGCTGCCTTGCGACAAAAATGCGGCAGCCACTGCAACAGCCACCATAACGTAGCCACCCGACCCTGCATGCCAGAAAAGCCACCCGGTGGCTGCCGGTGGCTACCGCAAACTCTCTAATGTGCTTGGCTGCAATCACTCCAGTGCTGATATGTCCATTACAGTAAGCACTTTTCAACAGCTAGAGAGCTTCAAAGCAGTCGGTGCTGAGGGACTTAAGGAGCTTTGCACCGGTGAGAACACCGCTGGAAAAGGTGTGTTCAGCCGGAGTTGCAGAACCTTGAATGGGCAGATAATCGCGAGCCATCAGTGCAATGTCAGATGTAAGGTATTATGCTACAGAGAAAGCCAGATTTGGTTGTTGAGATCTCATTTCGGCCACTTACACTCCACCAGTGCAGTATGTTGTCAGTCACCTCCAGTGGAGATGATAGATACCCTTTCAACTCATCGTGGGGCTCCACTCGAGCTCACTCTTCTTGCTGGGCCAAATTCACAGCCTCTGTTAAGAAAGAGCTTCCAAACTGTTGAAGAGAGGGGGCTGAACAGCTGTGGGAGTTGGGGCAGAAACTTTGATTTCCATACCTGCCTCCTCTGCAGCATGATACTTGTCAAACTGAGAATAGTCAGAAATGAGTTCAGGAATCCGGAGAATGAACTTACAACTTCCTCTGGCAGTTTCATACCTTTTTGGTACTCTTCCTTGCCCCAGCGTGTGCAGAAGTAGACACCTTTATAGTGGGGTTCAAAACTAGTAGCTGGAGATGAAGAATTGACCTCACTCATCAATGCAAATGAAATATGTGCTTGATGTGGTGTCTGCACAATGAGACCATTTTTTCAAGCTCTTCACACATTCCAAGAGACTGAACTTAATTTCAGCAAACTGAGGTTGCGTCAACATGGTTTCCCATCGCCTGATGAGGAACTCTAGGGTCGGTGACAGACCTGGTACTGGGGCACCTGGGCATTTATTCAAAATTGCTCAAGTTACAACATACTATAATGTGCTACACTACATTACAACACCATCTCACAAGGGCTAATGCTGGCCTGGGCAGTTAGCTAAGAGGGATATAATGTGTCTTGGACCATTAGAAAGGCAGTGGACAATGATCTTGGTAAAGGGTTGATGTGAGAAGTCGCTAATGGAGCAACCATGGAAAGTGTCTATTATTATCTAACCATTCTGGAATGGATTGGGGCTACTGCACATCCCTGACTAAGGGTGTTGATAGGGTGTTGTCACATGCTGTGACTACACATCCTTTTCGGATGCCATCGGAATCCGACAATCTCCGATCCCGATTATATCCGACACTGCCATTCTGCAATTATCCTTGTTTTATTGGTTCGTACTACATATGATTCCTTCTGACTCCCAGGTTACACTTTATGCTTCTCTATCACGGAGCCCTCGGAGTGCCGATGATATCTGAGTCAGCTTGACTCTACTTGACTCATAACGACTTGTTTCCATCACGGACCCACTCGGAACTCCAAAGCTCTGGTACTTACATTATATCCCCACTAATACTTTACTCTCGTATAAATACAAGCCATGTCAGTAGTTAGACTTCAGTTTGAATATCGACTTAGTCTGCCCTATACTCTTCTCCTCGGACTTCTGTCCTCCTCCGAGTCTCTCCTCCAAAATTGGGCACCAGGCGTAGAGAAGGGTGCAGCACACGAGCTGAAGCCAAGCCCCTTCATTTCCAGTATACAGGTCCAGTACTCCGTTCGGATTCCGATACTTCCCTCTACATTCCAGCCCCTTCGTCTTGCTTATACGCACTTCATTCCTCAGGCATATCTCGGACCTCCATCGGATCCCGATCGGGAACCGGTACTTGACAGTATATTCAAACTCACTCTTCTTATGCCTTTCCTCGTTTATGTCACTTCCGCTCTCTGCTGAAGAACAAACCAGACAACGAAACAAATGATCCCTTCAGCGTCTTGCACGCTTCAATGCTACCATTACTCCTCCCGAGATTGCTGAGCAAAACCGACTCCAAGATCAGCATATTCGGTCTCAACTTCTCAACCGCCAAAACTACAGCGCAGCTCTTCGGAACTCTGCTAGTAACGACATCCAATCGGCATACAACATACGCCAAGCAGCGCATATTGCTGGTGTCATGTCTACAACCACCACCATGCATACCCAGTCGGGCGTGGCCCTCACAAACCCATCTCGCAATCCGGCGGACCCCGAATGCGAAAAGGTAGCCTGATTGACATCGAGGAGAAGGACGATACTCTGGAGCCCGAAGTAGCTCTGGTCCCTGAAGAGGCTCCAGATCCAGAACCCGAGGGTATTCGTTCCCGCTCAAGCAGCACCAACCCTTTCCACAATGAGCAAGGGGTTCCAATTCAAAATCCAACTCCGGTTAGAGGTGGAATTGGTGGAAATGGTGGAGGTGGAAATGGCGGAAATGGCAGAGGAGGTGACGGTGGAGGTGGAGGTGGACCTCCCGGTGGAGGTGGATTTCGGGGCTCTCCTCGGAGTCCGCATCCCCCTAATCCAGATTGGTCATCTTCGGACTTCCTGCGTGCAATGTCCCAGGTTATTGGCCAAGGCATCGGAGATGCTTTAAAGAATCAAAGCACTCCTCCTTCCTCGGATAAACCTTGGGCCCGAGTTCAGGACCCTGACACCTTCGACGGCAAGGACCCCGACAAACTCCGAACTTTCCTCTTCCAGGGCATCCTCAATTTCAAGGATCGCCCTTCGGCATTCATTCGGGATCATCAGAAGGTCAATTATATGATCTCCTACCTCACTGGTGATGCTCTTGGATGGTTTGAACCTTCCATTGT
Organism: Mycena albidolilacea; assembly: GCA_029282495.1. Taxonomy (NCBI): domain Eukaryota; kingdom Fungi; phylum Basidiomycota; class Agaricomycetes; order Agaricales; family Mycenaceae; genus Mycena; species Mycena albidolilacea. Next base: position 823,099 of record JARIHO010000050.1, on the reverse strand, counting down.
CAATCCGGATCCCGAGAATATCCCTGCCTGGCTCAACAACTATGACGCCTTTGTTTCCGAGCTTCAGCTCAACTTCGGCACCTACGATCCCCGACAGGAAGCCGAGAACGAGATTGTTGCTCTCCGGATGGGCGAGAGACAACACATCCAAAAATATCTGGTCCGCTTCAATAAGCTTTCGCAGCTTACGGGCTGAAACTCCCTCGCTCTCTGAAAAGTCTTTTACGATGGGCTCCCTGAGTGCATTCAGATCAAACTCCGTGATCTCCTGGGCGGTAAACCGACTACGCTCGACGTGTTGAAGATTTCGGCTCAATCCATCGATGCCTCCCACTGGGAATGGCAACGTGAGCAGGAACTCCGTTGGGCCCGGAACCCCCAATCTTCGGCAAAATCCTCGGGCAATGACAACAAGTCCACCGACTCTTCTACGGTGCAAGCCAGTGACTCCAAGAAGAAGAAGAAAAAGGGCGGTGGGGGGAACGGAGGGAACTCCGGTGGATCCCCCCCCCAAACTTCGTCTTCGTCGACTTCGGAAAAACTGTACGCCAAAGTCCTTGGTTCGGACGGCAAATTGCTCCCCACCGAGAAAGCCCGTCGGATCTCCGAAAACCTCTGCTTTGCGGAGGTAAAGGACATCAGAGTAATGAATGTCCCAAGATGAAACTGGCTGCTGGACGCACCGCCACCACCGATATGGCATCCGTGTCGGCTCCAGCTCCGGCTGCACAGTCGGGAAACTAAGTAGCGACTCTTAGAACTCCGTGCGACCCGAGGGTCGTGAAAATAGTCTTGATCGTGCGGAATCCTTCTTACAACTTAATGCCTCAGCCCTTTCCGATCCAAAATCTTTATGCCCCATCTTACGATCTCCGCAGATTCAGTCGGACTTCCGAGCTCTTATCGACTCTGGTTTATCCGATTGTTTCATAGACCCTGTCCTCTGTACCACCAATAATCCCACTCGTGTCCCGACTCCTCCGCCCAGTCCCCGTCTCCCCGATGGACCTCCGGGAACAATGATTTCCGAGAAAGTCCTAATGGATGTTTCTTTCCCCTCTGGTGACTCGACTCCGGTTGAATTATATGTCACACCTCTGGATTCCGCTTGCTCTGTTGTGCTTGGATACAATTGGCTGACCCGACACAATCCATTGATTGACTGGGCATCCGGCCAAATCTTTTTCCGCTCGCCTGGCTCTGCTATTCCTCCTTCGGCCCTGGCCAAAATCTGCCCGTCGGCTTCTGCCAACACCATTCCTCCCATTGTGGAGCCATCTGTCACTCCTCCGGTCGATGCTAAACCTCCGTTGATCTCCTTCATAGGAGCAGCTGCCTTTGCTAGTACACTTCGCGCTAAAAGCAGTCAACTTTATCACCTAGGCCTCTCTGAGGTATTAGGAAAGTCGTCCGATGCTACGCCCACTCCGGACTTATCCGGACTTCCATTGGAGTATCACGACTTCACTGACGTTTTCTCGGCCTCCGAGTCAGAAAAGTTAGCACCCCATCGGCCATATGATCTCAAGATCGAACTTGAGGACGGGCAGTCTCCTCCGCCCGGCCCCATTTATTCCCTCTCCCAGCTTGAGCTGGCGGCTCTTCGAGAATTCTTGGACAAGAACCTTAAAAACAGGTTTATTGAACAGTCCTCATCGCCCCATGGAGCTCCGATTCTCTTCGTCAAAAAGAAATCGGGCGAACTTCGGCTTTGCGTGGACCTCCGGGCGTTAAATTGCATCTCCCGGAAGGACCAATACCCACTTCCCCTCATTTCCGACCTTCTGGACGCCAGTCGGAGTGCGAAGGTCTTCACTAAAATTGACCTCAAACATGCCTATCACCTTGTTCGGATTGCTGATGGCGATGAGTGGAAAACCACGTTCCAAACTCGCTACGGCTCTTTCGAGTGGCTCGCCATGCCTGAGGGCCTGACCAACGCTCCTGCTGCTTTCCAGCGGTTCATGAATGACCTTTTTTCAGACCGCCTCGACGTCAACGTTGTTGTATATCTGGACGACATCCTCATTTATTCAGAAAATCCATCAGAACACCGACAACATGTACGCGAAGTGCTTCGGCGCCTTCGGAAAGCCGGGCTTTTTGCCTCTCTCAAGAAATGTGCATTCAGCGTCGAAACGGTGGAATTCCTGGGCTACATCCTTTCGCCCAACGGACTTTCGATGGATGAGTCCAAGGTCAAGGTTATTCGGGATTGGCCGGAACCCCGAAAGGTCAAGGACGTCCAGTCATTCCTTGGCTTCGCCAACTTCTATCGGTGCTTCATCGCCCATTACTCGGACATTGTGGTGCCGCTTACTCGGCTTACGCAGAAGTCCGAACGCTGGGTGTGGTCCCCAGAGTGCCAAAAAGTGTTTGATACGCTTAAACTTGCTTTTACTTCAGCTCCGATTCTGACCCATTGGATCCCAGGCGCCCAGTTAATTCTGGAATCCAACGCCTTCGACTATGCCATTGTGGCCATCCTCTCGATTGTCTCGGCCGACAGAGAAATCTGTCCGATGGCCTTCCACTCTCGGACCCTCTCGGACGCCGAGCTGAACTACGACACCCACGACAAGGAACTGCTTGCTATCTTTGAAGTGTTCCGTGTCTGGTGTCGGTACCTTGAGGGTGCGGTGCCCGCGATCGACGTGGTCACAGATCACAAAAATTTGGAATATTTTGCTACGACCAAGGTCTTGACTCGCCGGCAAGCTCGGTGGTCCGAGCTTCTTTCTGCCTTTAATTTTGTCCTTCGGTTCCGGCCGGGACGGCTCGGTGGCAAGCCCGATGCTCTCACTAGACAATGGGATGTCTACCCTAAAGAGGGGGATAGTGGCTACGCCAGTGCGAATCCGCATAATTTCCGTCCAGTCTTCACTCAAGATCAACTTAATGCGTCACTCCGAGCTATGTTCTTATATGAGCCGGTACTACGAGCAGTGCATGTTATGGAAATTAATCAACTCCACTGGTACCGGATTGCCGATGGATCGGCAACATCGGATCAAAACGACCCTTCGGCATTAAAAGTGCCTCTAGGGTTCGGCGCTAAGAGGGGGATACTGTCACGTGCTGTGACTACACATCCTTTTCAGACGCCATCGGAATCCGATGATCTCCGATCCCGATTATATCCAACACTGCCATTCTGCAATTACCCTTGTTTTATTGGTCCGTACTACATATGATTCCTTCTGACTCCTAGGTTACGCTTTATGCTTCTCTATCACGGAGCCCTCGGAGTGCCGATGATATCTGAGTCAGCTTGACTCTACTTGACTCATAACGACTTGTTTCCATCACGGACCCACTTGGAACTCCGAAGCTCTGGTACTTACATTATATCCCCACTAATACTTTACTCTTGTATAAATACAAGCCATGTCGGTAGTTAGACTTCAGTTTGAATATCGACTTAGTCTGCCCTATACTCTTCTCCTCGGACTTCCGTCCTCCTCCGAGTCTCTCCTCCGAAATTGGGCACCAGGCATAGAGAAGAGTGCAGCGCACGAGCTGAAGCCAAGCCCCTTCATTTCCAGTATACGGGTCCGGTACTCCATTCGGATTCCGATACTTCCCTCTACATTCCAGCCCCTTTGTTTTGCTTATACGCACTTCATTCCTCAGGTGTATCTCGGACCTCCGTCGGATCCCGATCGGGAACCGGTACTTGACAGGTGTGTACCAAAACATGCATGAAAACACCAGTTTTTATTTCATTTGAACCTATTAGTGGGCAGAAGTGAGGCATTAGATTATGAGCATACACCCTCCCTGGGGTGGTAGGCTACACTATTGATGGCCGAAAGTCAGTGTAACAAGTCAACTATAAAGGATTGAGTAGACTTGAAAAGGCAGTCCAAAAGGCTGTTACGTCCTGACTATGATATTCTACACTGAGCTATAGATGGTGGCGGTAAACCATTATCTTATGTGCTGGAGGTGAAAAATCAGGGAACTACTCAGAATTATTGACTTGCTGCTTCAACAGCCTCTGAATAGTCTGATGACTATTAAACAAGATATACGAAGTCAGGATTGGTACAACCACATTAGGGCCGGCAGAGATATAGCGCTGCTTGAATTTGTGTATAAGGCCAACTGATTAGATTGGGATGAAGACATGTTACTGAGTTAACCATCACTGTGGTTACTCAGGCAGATCTGACCGTTAGAAAGATGCGGGCCTCACATCAAGGATTTACTGATATGATTGATGAGGATTGGCACTACAGAATAGTGCCACGCAATATTTCTGTGGTCACTATAATGGTCTGCCAGTATAGTGCTGCACTATATTGTCAATCTGCTTGATATGTACTATGAGTTCCACTGAACTTGTGAAGTACGGGACTGATACAGAAGTTGAATAGGAACTGACTAAGATGGACTTGACCAGTCAGCAATGACTAAAGACTGACTTGCTCAGTCAGAAAGATGGAAACCAAGACAACTAAGCACACCTTATGGTGTGCTAGAGATATACATGTGGACTAGCCCCGGTAGCAGGTCATAATACCCATGGTTAAGAATGCCTTCTACGCCATTGGCCATTCACTACTCGGGCTCCCACCCTTTACTGTTCCTATTCATTCTGTCTATCTCCTTTACTTCTCTCTAAAATGTATAAAAGCCAGCTGTGTACTCTGTATTAGCCAGTAAACTATCCCCCCAGATATACGGGCAATATAGTAGACTCTAGATTTGTTTGGAAAGATATCAGAGATTTGAAGATGCACAGATAAAGATTGTAAGACATGGGACATTGACGGGACAATACCATTGCCCAGATATAAGTGTTACGCATTCAACCTTGGTGAAGAGACCCGCTAGACTTAGGTCTCACACAATTCAATTGTGAAGAGCCAGTTTAGAATGTAAACTCACACCTCGAACTCAAGTGGCCGCCAGCAGTGTAAGCGTGAGCACACTAGACCCGCCCTCACCATCTGCGTAACTGCACCTGCTTGTTGATTGCCACCATTCTCGCAAGAGAGTTACGAGTCAAGTGTTCGTCTGCTGAAAGTCTGCCTACCTATTCTGCTTCTTGGCTAGCTGCCAGTTAGTGCTAGGGTCTGACACTCACAAGGAAACTGAAGACTTTGGACAAGTCAAAGGTTTACTTGAGTCTTGATATACTGTTGGTGTGAAGTCCCTGCTACCCCAGCATAACCGTTCTCAGACTACATAGTTTGCTATTGAAACAGAGTTTTATAAAACCTTTGCACACCCTCTTGAGGGGTGATACATACCCTACTTCCCCGAACACACACACATGAGCATTAGGACTGGATTAGTGTTTTGTTTTGATTTTGGTTGGATTGTGATTAGTGACTAGCTTGCTTCACTCTCTAGTTGATTTCATTAGATTACACGGCTGCACCCTAGTGCACCGTTTCAGTGTATTATGAGGGATTATCCTTCTGAAAAAGAGGACTCGCTGTTTGACATCATCTGAGATCTTCAGGACTGCCAAGAGAAGGTGGAACTTGGTCAATCCCATGATTGACTGGGAAACCATAATCGAGTAGTGGGAGGCAACGGTTATCACAGCTCTCAGACAAATCACCTACATGGTTCAAAGAGGAACCGGTTGAGGTGGATGGTTACCAAGGAGGATAACAGTGGGCTGACAAGGTAGTCGGCTAAAAATTGATACATCAACAATATCCCATCATGGACGTTCTAAGCGGTGAAGATCTTGACTCATCACTAAGCTCAGCTCGTCGATGTTCCTTATAAATCTGTTTGATGGGGAAGCAAGCTTCCCCATTTACTATGCTGGCACAGCAGGACGGCTCGGACCATGACGGAATCTGCTCCGAGCCAGCTTTAACTCGGAATTCGGCCCTAACTCTGAGATATTGAGATAGCATACATAGATGGACACAAATTTTAGTATAAATGGCCAGCTGCTTCTGTGAGTCTTGCCTTCTTCTCAGTGCTTGAAAACTGTGCATCTCTAGTCAAGTCTGAGTCACTGTATGCTTGCTTCATCTGATTATTGGTTGATTTCAGTTGTGTAACCACTGCCTTCTTTCTGATCATGTATGTCAAATGCATTTTGATTTTCTCTCCTACATTATATATTACTATTGTCCCCCACCGTCCCAGACATATCTACAACTTGGACAAACAAGGATTTCTCATGCAATACTGAACTGTTTCTCATGATTTTTGGTTTCATATGATCTGTGTCATATTCTCTAAAGATCCTATATCCAAAAGTTGCCAAGACTTGCGCTTTTCCTAAGTAGAAGAGTCGCAAAAATGGGGAGTGGTGCAATTTTCAGTGATTTCAGTATTTCAGGGCTCTATGGAGGTTGGTATTGTGTTATATGGTGCCAATAATGCATCTTAGGATGCACACATACACTGTGTTCCAATCCCATGTAGACAGAGGCTCTGTCTACCCCTGTAGACAAAGGGTAGATGAGCCGCTGTGTCTATGTGCATCTACACCATGTAGATACAGCTTGTGCACATCTGTCTACACATGTCTACATCATTCTATGTCGGTTCACTCACATAGACTGATGTAGATGCATGTAGAGGCAGGTAGCCACATGTAGGCGCATGTAGACACATTCACTCTACCAGATAAATACAACTCAAGGGTGGCCAAATCCACACTCTGAGGTTGATGGGTCTATGTGCATCTACACAGTAGACCCACGTAGACCCACATAAACACAGGTAGCCGATGGATTGATGCAGTGCATCTACCCCATGTAGACTCACTTAGCCACACATCAGATAAGGTTGCTGAAAGGCGGCGTAGATCATCACATAGACAGAGGTAGCCAAATGTAGCCGAAGATCGCCGCATGTCGACACATGTCAGATAATGTCGATGCACGTGTGTCTACAGGGGGTGGGAACGCAGTGATATCGTCTGAGGCCCCATGTGAAATTTCAGGTCTCCAGGTGGCGTGTGTATCTCACAGTTTATTGAAAGGATGTGACCTTTGAGCCAAATTTCATTCAACTTTGGTTCTAAAATTCAGGGTGTCTTCCAACCTCTCTAAAACTCGGGCTAACTCGTCAGGGTGAATAGCCATAGGGTATATATGCAAAATTTGTCCTAAAAAGTTTCGGACTGATGTGACAAGAGGGGCAGTCGAGGTGAGGCCAGCAATCAGGAAATGATGTGATACCTACACCGCCAATCCAACATTTTGTTCATCAAATGTCGAGGATCAATGTGATGGAGACATTTCTCAGGATGTCCGGAATATGTCGTAAGGAGGTTTTGAGAACATGCAAAGCAAAATATCTCGTCAATGCTTTGGTCAAGGTTGTCAGCATGTTGCCTAAAGCTCTGTAATACACTGTCGGAAATATTCACTGAGCATTTTTGGTAGGGTAGGTATTCAATGAGCAGCTATGTCGGTGTGCCTATTCGTGATTTGAGATGTATATGGACTATGTACTACCAGAATCAGAAACTGCTAAGTATGATCGACCGACGACCACGTCCATGCACATCAGAACAAACAAGTACAATGTTGGTGCGCCCACAATTGTCTCTGTCCTTTTCTCCCTTTCTCCCACTTCCGTTCTCCCCCTGCTTTGAATCCAACTTGCAAGTCAACTCGTCATCCAGCCTGGCCACTACCCCGGGCCATCTCGGCCAAACAAGTCTCAATCTGGGAAACTGCTCAAGCCGGCAAGATGGCAACTCATAGTCTCTCCAAATGTGCATTGGCAGCCAAGGTGGATCCCTTCAAGACCTCAGCCTCCTTCAACCCATCTCCCATGATCCATCCAAGCCACAATCAAACTATCCCAATATTCAATTTGCGATGTCATCAGTTTCAAGTCACCCCCAAGTTGCCAAATATACCCTCAAACCTCAAGCCTCACATGCAACCGTCTGCCTGGGCCCCCGGCCCACTGACTTGTGATTGACTTGGGTGCCAAAGACTTTGTACTCAGGCTATCATTTGTAGCTATCTCCTGAGTTAAATCTATAGATTGGTATTGCATTCCAACAATCTTTCACTCTAGCTAGATTGCAGAGACCAACAGAGACAGACACTACTAAAATGGTCAGACTGTGAGTGTAGAGAAAACTCAGGTTTTAATCTGGAAACATATGAAATTTTGATCTCAGTGAGTATGAATTTTTTTGAGCCTTATGTATCACAAATATATTGTTTTATTTGACTCGGATTTGGCAAGCTTCCCCTGTCATGTGAACCATTGTTTACATACAACATATTTTTTACTAATCTCTTGATATCCGGCAGGAGTTCTTCAGCTAGCTGCCATACCACTAGTCATATACCCTGAACATTGTCGCATGTTTGTATCTGTCTCGTTTATATTTAGAATCCTGTAAAGTATTTAAGTGGATAGTTATGGGAAGGACAGCAGTGAATCTCACCCCACCTGTTAGACGCAAAGCTACTAGGCTTCTCGCTTAACTGGTTGAATAGGCATTCATTCAGAGACACCCAGAAGCTATACCAAGTTTCGTTTGTATTCCCTCAAAATATTATCTGTGTTGGATTTGGATCTTTATAATTATGCGTGGACATATTGAATAAACGGAACAGACACATGGAATATAAGGAAACAGATCGGACTTGACAATTGGTGTATAATCTCGCAAGGATTAGCAACTGCGGAGATTATTAGAATCAGGATTCCATAAGAATCACTTGTGTTTTGCATCGGAGTACTATCTCCAAACCTAGACCCACGTCATACAAAAATGTTGAACATAAAATCTTGTCTGACTATCCACCTAGAACAGTTTCGAGCAATTTATCTATATGACTTGTGGACCTATAAGTCTTGCTTTCAAAAGAGAACTAAAGTTCAAATTGCCCAAGGGTGTGGGGACACAGGCAGAAATGTGTTGAGGGTGGCCCGGCAAGGGTCAGCACAGCAGTGATGGATGATCACAAATCAGATGCATGCCAATCCCACTCGCTGCCTGAATCCCACTGTGGAGGGCGAAATAATCATTTAATAATGGAATTCACCATCAAAAATGAGACTGGGCAAGTCCCAGTCCCATTATTCTAGTATATACAAGGGCTCACCGGCACTTTGTGCTGGCTCCCACTTGCTGGATGTAACTAAAATAAGAACATTGATCCGAGCTGCCGGAATGATAGATTAAAACTGGAGTTTAAAAAGGCTTTGGACGGACACACATAATTTTATAAAGAGAGTGAAATGAAGTGACTCGGAAGGAGTTGCCGATGCCGAGGTATCATTCCCAAAGCCGAGATCACTGATGGAATACATGACAAAATAGGTTCCTTAAAACGGAGCGCCAAGCAGATGGCATAATTTATAAAGGGTTTGATAGGACAACCCTGATAGATACAAATTCAAAGTGGAGAGGCCGTTTGGAGGGTTATACATACCTGAAAGTCAGCATGGGCAGGCCGGGATCATCCTTGAAGCCCACAACATCCCAGACCAGCTGCGAGATGTTTGCATACTCAGACAAGTCCTATTCTATTGCAGAAGACAAAGACAACTCGGAGACAGGTTTTTCATCCAGCAATGCAGGTGAACTTGCGTGAGGGTTCACAACTTTTAAGACAGGAGAGTGATAAGAAGATGGGACCACGGTGAGTAGTGGCATAGAGCCGAGCTCCACATAATGAATGAGGCTAAGCGAGGGAAGTTAGGAAACAATCCTTCTGCTGCGGATTCAGTGCGTCCAGATGCCATCCAAGGTGGCAGACGATCAATGTGACATTACAGATTCTTCTATCCTCACTCGCCCCAAAGAAGCTTTAAAGGTGAAATTACATGTTTCAATAGTACCATTCAAAGCTGGCCCTTTTTGTTTTCCAGTTTGATCTCCTACTTGGTTCCTTTTTGCCATTTTACGGTCAGAAGTGGTCAAAAGGGGCTAAGGAGCAACTCGAGTAGGAGCAGCTTTGAAATGGGGGGTCTGTGATTTTCGAACCAGGAAGACAAGTAGGAGAGCTTTCCTGCTTGACATCCTACTTCAGGAAGTCATGGCTACCTCTGAATTCAAACTCAGCTACTTTCCCGCCATGTCATCTTCTGCCACAGCTCATGTCCACTGCTCGGGGCAGTGGCAAACAGCGGCAATCGAGGTGTGCTCAAATACTCCACCAACTCGAGGATCAGCATTGGGAACTTCAGAGTGCTCTCTTTCAGCAGCAAATTACGGAGCCTATGGATGATCTAAAAGAGATAATAATAAAGAGCAGAGTGGTGGTAGTGGTATGCGAAGATGGAAAAAAGTTCAAGTGCCGAAGCTGCAATCAAAATTAGGCCGAGTCAACACTTGACCAAGAACACAAGAAGGAACTCGAGTAGGGAAATTTTTGCAAACAGGAGCCACATGTGTTCCTGTTCGCAAAAAGTTCCCTACTTGATTCTCCTGGTTGCCTTCCTGGAAGCAAATAGGAATGTCGGAAAAATCCTAGATTGCTTTTAACGGTTTGTACTACAGTACAAGCCTTTGTAAGCCCATAATACTTAAGGGGATTACAGCGCATAGGTGTAAACCTCTCAAGCCGATGTAATCCACTGTAAGCGACCCACGTGCTTATAGAAATACAAGCCATTACCTCGCATTTCAATCCAATTAAAACCAGCTTCACTTCAATTTGTATTGCAGTTCAAACAACATAGATTGATTTAGTATCTACACAGTGTAATCAATGTCTTGTCGTAAGTCGTGTGTTGGTTCGAGCCAGATGTTGACCCATCTCGCCATCACCTGCGCTGCCGCTGCCCCGCGGGGAGCGAGTCGGTGTGGATTGGTGACTTCGGTGAGGTGTGTGGTGGGGCGCCGTGTTGCCAGCCTGACATAAGATGTTCAAAACAGATCTTATAATATAATTGAAAGACCGGACGTATGGGCAAAGGTGATCAATTGTTGCGCGCATCTGAGTCCTGGATCACATCAGTGCCAAGCACATGAATGAGAATGAAACATATTTACCGGTGAGTTACGACCCGATGGTGCGTGGGTGACTTGTGTATCTGGGGGTGAAGCGGATCCGACAGTGAGCACATCGCAATGTGATGAGAGGCGTGGTTGCGTACCTTTGGAGACAACACCGGCAAAGTACCTTCCGTGCCCAGTTTACTACATTCATCCCAACCGCATCAAGTGGTGAACAGAAAAGCTGTGGACCCGCAACCCATGCTGGTGAGCCAGTGAGTGGAGTCAGCGATGAAGGCAGCACATCGAGTTGATTCGGAGTACGAAATGGTAATAGTGATGGTAGTGGTTGGGCAAGACGGGCATATGAGCAGAACCGGATGTTAGTGATGGGGAAAGGGACGTTAAGCTTCAGGCGCAGGTGATGGTGGTGGTAGGGAAGCAAGAGGGACGAAACATGGTGTGCAGCACTTAAGTGACGGACGCTGTGGAGCGGTGGAGCAGTGCCGTAATTCCAGTAAATTTGGACTATCTAACGGCGACCTACTTAAGTTTATTCAAAAAGACTTCAACATGAAGGCAGCAGCGAAGATATTGGGCACATTACCTGAGTTATTTGCCCTCATACTAGTGAAATTTCCGACCCCTCAAGCCACGGGGATTACAAGGTACGCCTGCACGGCTCGTAATCCACCTTAATCCCTTATGATGCCCTAATCCCGGTCGATCCCTTGTAAGCAAAACAAGGTTTTTCCGACAAAACCAACCAGGAGCAGAAAAAGGAGCCAAAAAGAAGCAACTTTGAACAGCACTAAGTGCTGTAATCATGGCTTACCATATTGGTTGACCGAGCTGAACAGTGCTCGAAGAGCTCGTGGACCGGAAGTTGAGAATGCGATCATAGTATGAGTCCATCAGAGAACATAACTCGATATTGCCCGGATGGTCTAGTCGTATGATTCCTTGTTAGGGTCTTTGGCTCCAGTGGTTACATGATGTCGAGGAGGTCCCGCGTTCAATTCGCGGTTCGGGCCTTTTTCTTTTGCACCCCAGAGGTCTCCTATTAACACCTATTTTACTCCAGAAGCGCGCAGACTTCCAAAAAATCAAAAACCCCCCGATTTCTCGATTTTTGGGCTTTCTTCGGACCTTTCCGTGTTCAGATACTGCGAGTAACCCCCTGGGTTACTTATATTGTTGACCAACACCCAGGGGAAACGCAGAGAAACTTCAGTACATAGTTTAGGTCATTTTTGATAGGTTGATGGGATCGGCACAGCCACCGATTCCAAGCGCCTGTCTTGCCAGCTTCCGGGCGGGACACTGGTAGTGCGTGTCCGATTTCCATCTCAGAGGCCTTTATCCCAGGGTGATGAATGCGCACGCGTTTTTGACGGCAAACCTGAACAATTTGTCGTTCTCGTCTTGGCGGGGTTTCTCGATAAATCGATTCTATATGCGATGGCATTGAGAAAAGTTATCAAACACACACGGCTTCTGTGCAAATCATGTGCAAGTTTCTTGGTGATCAATGTGGTGCCGCGGTGCCGCGACCTGTCGCACGCGCCCGGTCACATCACGTGGAGGTGACTGTCATGACTCAATCTTCTCCCAAACCTCCACCACAATCCACGATATTTGTCCAAAGAAAAGCGTTCACCACAACAAAGCCATGGCCAGTACCAAGTACCCGAAAGTTGTAGGTACGTGTCGACTCCCGAGGCCACGCACGCTTTCCGCTGACTGCGCACAAGGGTACGAGCTCATCCAACAAATCGGCGGTGGCGGGTTCTCCAGGTCATTCCTTGGCACCTCCAACCACTTTTTAAATGTCTGATAACGAACCATCCGAATTTCCAGGGTTTTTCGTGCAGTTAACATCAAAGAGCACCGAGTGGCAGCGTGCAAGGTGATCGTGCTGACGCCCGAAACATCTGAGAAAGACCGGAAAACGATCGAAAAAGAAATGCGGATCCATTCCCAGCTAAAGCACAGAAACATCCTCGAGTTTCTCGACGTGGTGGTCGTAGAACTGAAGCACCAGGAGCACTTTGTACCTGGCTTTTACATGCTCCTTGAGCTGGCTGCGGGGGGCGACTTATTCGACAAGATCGGTGCGTCTTTGTGCTTGGAAATTCTCATCCCGGCTTCTTCATCGCCTATGTCTGCTAGCTCCTGATATCGGTGTCGGCGACGAAGTGGCACACTTCTACTTCAATCAGCTTATTGCTGGGATGGTACGTTTTCTTTCTGCTCGAAACATTCTGTGGCTTACGAGCCTCAAGGATTATATCCACAGAGAAGGTGTATGCCACCGGGATCTTAAACCGGAAAACCTCCTCCTGGATGTCGCCGGAACGCTCAAGATCTCGGACTTCGGCCTCTCCTCTGTCTTCAAGCTGAAAGACTCTGGGCGGACGCGGACATTAACCGAGCGATGTGGCAGTCTGCCTTATGTGGCTCCAGAGGTAAATTTCGACTTTGTGAATAGCATCCCTAGTTAACCCGCTCCAGTTAAACAGCGACCGCCCGTATGAAGCTGAGCCCATCGACGTGTGGGGTGTCGGCGTCATCCTATATACCATGCTTGCCGGAAGTACGTTGGCCTTGATGTTATTCGATTCTCCGTTCATAGTTTGCCAGATACACCATGGGACGAACCGACACAACACAGTCCTGAATTCTACCGGTACCTGTCCGGCGAGATCTTCCAGGAGGATCCGTGGAATCGTTTCAGCAGCGAGGCCCTTTGTTCGTGCTTCACAATTCGCACGAGATGATCCTTACGTGTACATACTATCTGCAGCGCTACTCCAGGGCCTTCTGACGATCGATCCGCGAGAGCGGTTCACTCTAGAAGACGCCTTTCAACATCCGTGGTGTATCCGGTGCGCATATATTCAGTGACATCCGAACAGTACAGTTAATTAGTTAATCCACCTCGCAGACCGAGTCAACTGGCTAAACAGGGGGCCGCATCGTTGGCACAGGCATTGACGGAATCGCTCCGAAATGCCGGGGACTTAGATCTCGCCTCTCCCGAATTACACCAAAGGTGCGTTCCGTATCTATATCTTTTAATCCTGAACACGCGCTTAGCACTGACTGGCCTTCAGGACGACGAATGGTGATGATGACGATGAGGACGAGCCGATGCTCTCTGCCGCACACAACACCCAGTTCACACAGACGCTCATGCTTTTCGTGCGTCTCACTCACACCAGCCATACTTTCCCATCGCATCTCATTTACAAACCTCACCAATAGTCTCAAACGCAATCCGGCACTCGATACACCCCGCATCTCACGCGCTTCTACGCCTCCCTCCCCCCGGAGCACATCCTGCCCCTCACGCGCGAGGCGCTCACGTCCCTGGGAGTGACGTGCAAGGACGCGCCGCCCCCCGCGGCGGCGGGCGCGCTGCGGCTGCGCATCGGGGGGCAAGATGCGCGGAAGGAGGTGTTCCGCGGCTGGGTCGAGATTGAGGCGTTCGAGTATCACGGCGCGCTGGGCAGTTTTTGCGTTATGCAGAAGGACGGGGTGCGTGGCGCTTTCTTTCATTTCCTTCCCTATTTCCCCCTCCCCCCCCATGCGTATTCATCTAACCTTGCCTTGTTCTGCAGGGAAACCCGATCTCGTGGCGCCAGCTTTGGCGCGCGCTGATCCAGGCGCCGCTCATGGAGCCGCATGTGTTGCGGAAACGCAGGGCTTGAAGATCTTATTCGATTTCCCGTTACATATCATTCTATATCTTGAGTTGCTAACGATGGACGGTTCGGAAATGAGAACGGGTCCGGGGTCGGTTGGATTCGACGGAATGGATGGAACGAGTCGCTGAATATTAGTTCCTTATGATTTAGACGTTGCACAGGCAAAATACATTCTTCATAGATAACAAGAGAACCGAGACGATCGGGGATTCCACCCAACGCATTGCCAACAGTCCAACAGCTGCTTAGGATCACTGATATAAAGATACCTGAGTGATTTGGCAAGCAGGAAGAACGGAACTGGACCCACTATTTCCGCTTGATTCGCAGAAGTTCTTGATAATGCGAACCCCAGAAAGAGACTGGGGCGCGGCGTTTAGATCAAGGAGGAGTTTTTGCAGTGTTACGTACCTTCATGATTCGGTTCGTAGACGTCGGCTTCGTTCTAGGACCCAAATAAATTTCAGAGATCACCGTCACGCGGAGCAATTGAAACATACGACGTACCAAGTATGCCGCATCCGGAGTAATCCTTCGCAAATTATCCATGGCCGAACTGGCGGATTGATACGCCGTTCGCTTTTCCGCGACCGTCACATTCCACGCCCACGACGCGACCGCGGTGACGTGGTAGATGCTTGAGTGCCAGGCATCAGTGACACTTGTCCCGCCTTGATGCGGGTAGGAGAACGGAGGGGCGAGGAGAATGATCATTCCTGGCCCAGCATCGTTAGTCGCCTGGAGAGCCGCGACCAACCTCGTTCGATTTTCGGGAGTTTGGAAGCTCCCTTTGTCTACCAGCCGAGAGGCAATGGCGAGACTTGTTCCGACACTCTATGGACGAGGCTCGGGTTACTCGTGGGATTGGATGAGGACCTGTCAGATGGTGACTTACAGCGACATGCTCCAACGTAAATGCGTTGAAGAACGCCAGGAACGACGGGAGAGTCGTGACAACCGTCTGTGCGCCGGAGACTCTGTCCCGCTGCAGCCTTTCGCCGAAGTCGATCAGCGGCTTCATGGAGCTGACGGCCCGTTTTGCGTCGAGAACAGGGTTCACAAGAATCGCAATCTCGGACATTGAAAATCCGCCCCATCCCTCCGCGGCCCATTCGAGGGCATTATCTGCCATGATACTCCAGAGTTCGTCTGTGAGTGTGCGGTTCGGGGCGGGCCAGGAGACGATGACGGTCTGCAGAGTCACGGGAGGGGATGCGAGGATAGTTGCCTCCAAGACTACACCGAAGGTGCCGCCCCCGCCTGGAACCAGATATGAGCCTGGTCGTGAATAATCTGAAATATGCATACTTACCTCCACGCAGAGCGAAGAATAGATCTTTGTTCTTGCAAGCGTTGGCAACCCTCAATTCGCCGTCGGGGGTCACCACCCGGAATTGGAGCTGACAGAATAAGTTCAAATCAGAAACGAGTACAGGGATATGCGGGCGCCTGTTCCGAGGAGTTACTTGACGTACCACTCTATCGACTCCGAGACCCAGGGTGTTACTGAGGACAGAGTGACCTCCGCCCTTACGACATGTGAATTGAAGGTGGTTCCTTGCGTGGAGAACAGTGACTCACTTGTAACCACCCACCCACAACGCCAACAGACCTGTCGCTTCCTGAACGAAATGCGGTTATTGTCCGGATACGGAGACGAGATTAAGCACTCTCACCGCCCACTAGGGTAATATTATGTGCGTCTGCAAATTCATACGCTTCAGCCCACTGAACACCCGCCTGACAATTCGGATATCAGAAATGCCATGAGGATGCAGAACGGAGAAAAGCCGACTCCGATCGTGACTGCGGGTTGAACCAAGGAACAGTCCTCGGGCACGAAGCCCGGATGATAAGTCATCTTTCGAACATCGGTAAACACATTGATAGCGGTGGTCCAAAAGAGGACGATAATATACGAACATCTTTGAGGTTGTGCATCTGCGGACGAGGTTAATATAATATAATGATCTGTTTCCGAACGTACTCGCGACCTACCCACAGACCAAGCGAATCCGGGGCACTGCTCCGGCCCCTGTAATCATGCTAAAACCAGGTACAATGTGAACTGGTTCGAGGGAACGGGAGGGAAAAAATTACCCCTGTGTTTTTCACTACCAGAGGGATTCCCGTCTCCTCCGAAAATCTGAACGCTGCTGCTACATCCTCCGCCTTGCGAATATCAATCTGCGCTCGTGGTTACCAATACCTGAAACCCAGCATCATAGCATCCGATGTACTGACGAAATATCCTGGTATGCTTCCCAGTTTGCATTCGGTGGACGCGGGGAGGACTTTTGAGTCGGTGGGGTCTGCGGAGTCGAGGAGGCACTGTGCACCGGTAGTCTGGCATGTCTCCCACTGCGTGTTGACAAAAGCACCAAAATCGTCGGTCCGGAATGCTATTGGAACTTGATTAAACCAGTTCGGAGGGAGCCATTGATTCGATTTACCCACTTTCATTGAGGTACTGGCTCTAACTTTCACGCTTCAACAACACGCAGGATTTCGATCAAGATTGGAACATACCTGAACGGTGAGACACTTTGTGCCGTCTCCTGCCCCGCCGCTGAAGCATGGGTATGCGAGGGGAACTCCTGGAAATAGACGACCGCCAACAGCGGAGAATAGATTGTCGAAAGCAACCTGGGTAACGCCGGAGCTGAAGTTGAAGGCGGGTGCCGACAACCCAGTTGGGAGAAGGGGAAAGGATGTGAAGGACATGCTCGAAGATGGCAGACTCGGGGCGCTGTTCGAGAGCTTTATATGGCTTGAAGCAACAAATGATCCCATTAGCAGTGGGCCCGCAGCTCACCTGAAACAGGTGCGACAATGACGATACGACGGGACGCCGAGCCATCCTTGGTTGTGAGCCGAATGGGCGATTCGTAAGTAAGCCCACATCGAACCCGAAAAAGGAAACGTTGAGTCGGTAATTTCAGGATTTGCGCGGTCCGCATTGGCGTAAGGAGCGGACATTCAGAATTTCTTCCACTGCGTGGACGAGACTGAGAAGTCCTAATATGATAGCAAATATCGTCTCGGATGATCACCAGAAGCATACCTCAGAAGCCGAGCTTGGCGGAAGAGCCTACTTGGGAAAGCAGGGTGATCACATCCTTGGTTGTGAATTCGAGCGGGCGATTTGTAAGTAACTCGGTATGATCTCAGGATCGCGATCCGCATTGACAGAAGGAGCGGACTGCAAATAGCAATTAACAATTCCTTCCGCTCCGTGGACGAAACTGAAAAGTCTGAGTATATCAGCATCATCTCGGATCATTGCCAGAAGCGTACCTCAGGAATGCGGAGACAAAGCCGACCTGGGCGGAGCAGTCTGCTTGGAAAAGGTGGGT
This sequence comes from Mycena albidolilacea, assembly GCA_029282495.1. NCBI lineage: Eukaryota > Fungi > Basidiomycota > Agaricomycetes > Agaricales > Mycenaceae > Mycena > Mycena albidolilacea. The sequence goes on along the minus strand of JARIHO010000050.1, from coordinate 805,136 downwards.
CATCACTTGGAAAAGGTGGGTTATCACTTAGAAAGGGTGGGTCATCACCTCGGGGTGTCACATATCTAGTTACTAGTCAAAGAAATTGACGCTCGGAACCCCTTGTCCACGGATTAACCAAAGAGGCCGGCTGCGAGAAGGTAATGATTTCCGCGGCGCCTAGAGGTCATGGACGCCGGAGGACGAAGCCCCGGGGCGGGAGAGAGCTGACGGTCGGGGAAAGGGCGATGTGGGCTTATAATCAGAGATGCGGCGAGGACGGAGGCAAAGGCGATCGGTCGGGTACCGGGAATATCAATACACAGCTAGGTATACGTAGCGGTGAGGTAGTGTACCACTGTACATGTTCTGGACGCTTCAAGATGTCGGCGAGGGACTGGAATCGAACGGATTAAACGAGCTCGCATGCAGGCCAATTGGGTTGTTTGAGGCCGACGGCTAGGATGCTCAGCAGCCCATGGAGACCAATGTCGAGAGTCAAAGAATGACTGGATCAGGAGCCATCACGTGAACACGACGCGTTGGCGCTCAAGACTAAATAAGTCCAAACAAGATTACATAGTACCCGTGCCTTCGGCACGGAATCACTCCCACGGGCGGTCAGACACGGCTTGGTCCCAGTTCCATACAGACACGCCACAGTCTGAGCCCTCCGGCGCCGCATTGCCGCTCGCTAACGCTCGTAGCGCGCGGCGCCTCGGGGTTCCGAGAGCACGGGAAATTCATGTGACTTCATGTACCACGTGGTACCCCGTGATTTTCTGTCAATTTCCCGTGACTTCGTGTTTTCAAAGTATAGGATCGCCCCTCAAAGTTGACCATCAAATCCGATCAACCCATTGCAAACCCAGTATCCTGGTGACCTGTCCTCTATCGGATTCAGCAGAGTATTTGTTGAATTCAAGACCCAGATACTTAGGAGGACAGCGAGACTCTTGAATCGTAGAAAAGAAAGCAAGGAAGAAATCTACAAGAAATCCAGGCATGGCAGGACCCCGAGTCGAACGAGGAATATCGGGCTCATCTTGTGTTCGGTGTCGCAGATGACCCGAAGCGCACCATGCGCCTTCTGCCTGCTCTTGGTGGTCCAATTTGTTGGTATTGTTGGACGGAATCCCCGCATGTGATGTGTTTCGCATTCCGAGCCTTGGAACGTGTTGGGAGATTGACATGGACATTGAAAATCTGGCGTTGACATTAGGGCATCGTCGGCTGAATTTAACCCGCCAAATGCACTTGACTTGAGAATTACGGGAAAGCGAGATTGGTGATCGACACACATTCAAATTCAAAATACGACTAAAGGGAAATCAATAATGCAGAAACGATTCGGGGGATTTATGACAGGACCCCGAGTCGAACGAGGAATATCGGGCTGAATTTTTATCTGTGTCATCACGAAAGCAACCCCGCGCGCACTTTGCGTCTCCTGCCTTCTCTTCGTTGGCTGACGCTTCGATATAGGTGAAGGAAATCCCCGCATACCTTACCTTCCGAGTCTTGACTTTTGGAACGTGGAACATGCGTGGGAAGTTGAACTCTGAACCTTGCACTTCGTGTATCATCTGTTGAATTAACTACAGACGCATTCAAGTTCAGAATACGAGGAAAGCGAGATCGATCGATAATACTCTCAAGTTGTGAAAAGCAATAAAAAGGACGCAATTTTCGAACTCAGCGGCAGGTCCCCCGAATCGAACGAGGAACATCGGGCTGAGCATGCATTTTGCATCAGAACAAATGACCCGACGCACACCCTGCGCTTCCTGCCTTGTCTTGGTGGTCTGGTATGTTGGTATAGTTCCCCCATGCGAGCTCGGAACTTAGCTAGGAAGGTAACATAGGACAGAGCATTGGACGTTCAGATATTCTCTGTTGAACTCGACCAGGCACACACATTCTAGTTTATAACCACGAGGAAAGCGAAATCGAGGATGCCATCAAGTTGTAAAAGCAATAGAAAAGAACTCAATATCTTTCAGCACAGTGGCATGACCCGTAGTTGAACGAGTGATGTCGGGCTGAACATCTTTCCGGAATCACAGATGAACCGGCGCGCACCCTGCGCCTCCTGCCTGGTGTTGGATGTGTGGTGCTTTGATATAGCTGGACAGAAATGCCATCCCGCCCCCAAAGCCCCCGAGGGTAGTGGTTGATGTCACTTGACATCGCCGGCGGTCATAAAATGCCCGTTCACATCCGAATTCAACTCTGGTGAACCCAGGTTGAACTTACCCACACGTGAGGCGCGCGCGCGCCGTTCGAACTCGGCCCAAGCAGAGATGAATATAGTTGCATAACTTGTATTCGAACTCCTTTCGATCTTGGCAAGACCAAGCCCGCGCGCCTCCAAGAATATTGCTCTGGATCCAGGTCGGCGCCGTTCAGACGAATCACCCATCCATCTTTGGTTCGAACGCAGCATTTCGGCGGCCGAACTACATCGACATTTAGGTTCTGCGGTGATTTCTGGTATTATATCAACGAAAGACAGAAAAGGCCGTTCGTTGTTCCACTGACATGGGCAATCGAAGCGGCTGTGTCGTCGCATTCTCGTCTAAGAGGTAACAGGTACCTAGGGCAAGGGTCAGATGAGCGCCCAATTAAAAATAAAAACGAGACGCACTACCGATTTCCCCGGCACGCCTCCGATCAATGAATGTTTCTGCCCTCACCCAGAAATCATCACCGCCCAATGCCCCGAGTTTCCACTCAATTGGGTACGTGCTCGCCATTAGTATCAGAACAACGCGAGGGTCAGTGGCTCGGAGAGTGAGACTTGCTTTCACGGCAAGTGAGTCCCATGAGTACATCGCAACGACCATGAGGGTCAGTCGCGGGCATTCGACCACAACGTCAGCCAAGATATCGATAGCGATGGTCGGTGAAAGCGCCAAGTGCGTGAGCGCAGGCAGACGCGCGAGGCCACGCCAATGCCGCCACTCTGATTTCGCCTTTCGAGGCCCTTGGAACAGATCGAGATGCGTGATGGATTGGAAAAGGGGGTCGGTGCATCCCGCGAGATACCATGTCGAGATGACGGACGGCACGGTGACCGCTAGCTTCTTGAGGCGCATTTCGCGCAGAGCACCGGCACCGATGTCGTCGAGATTAAAATCTACCGAAAGGTTTATAATCCCGGGACATTTCCAAAGCAGCTTGTTGTATCTGCTTATCGCATCTGGGCGATTTTCGAAGCTAGCGTGGACGTTTCGCACGGCGTGTTGGAGAAAGGTCGGGTCTTTCGATTCAGCAGCGAGGAGTTGAGGTTCATGGGAAAGATCCACGACCCTGAAGAGGAGTGGCTCAAGCCTGTTGATTTCGCGTGTTAGAAAGTCCAGTTCTCCATCTTTCTACATTCTGCTGAGACTCGCCAGATCTGCGCCCGCCGACAGATTCGCAAGAGCGGGGGTATCATTTCTGGATACCGTAGGGCGGCAGTCTCCAGAATCTCCCGCTCGAGTTCGGGGGGGAGTGTGAATCTCGAAGCCATGAGGGCGAGTACTTGGTGGTGATAGCCAAGTAGTTTGGCATCTGCCATTCGGCGTTAAGATCCTTATCAGATCTTCGACAGGGACATTCTCGGAACAGGGGCCTCAAAATACAGTAATCAGGAATACGAACTGCACACACCATGCGTATCAAAATACCTGGGCAGAGGCGCTTTAGCCTATGCGCGAGTAGCCTATGCTGTATGCGAGATCGATGATGGTCTCAAGGGCGGAAAAAGAAATACACAACAATGAACACAGTTATGGGAGGACCCTGAGTCGAACGAGTAATGTCGGGCTGACCTCGATACAGCACCCGAATAGATGTTTCGATGCGCACCCTGCGCCTCCTGCCCTTTTCTTGGTTGTCTAGTGCTTTATAGCTGAGGAAAATCCCGAGTTTCGGAACGCAATCGGGGAAGTGACCATTGGACATTGGGCGTTAATTAGCGCACGGTCTGATAGATTTAATGCGAGAAACGCAGTCAAGTTCAAAAATACGACGGGGAACGCGAGGTTGGTAATGTTATGCAACCGCTCTTGTCCAAACGAACAAACGTGATTACCCTACTGGCAGGACTGCGGATCGAACGAGAAATATCGGCCTGAATTTATATTCGTCCCGGTCGGAAGATGACCCGACGCGCACCATGCGCTTCCTGCTTTGTCTTGATTCTCTGGGCCTATTTAGATAAGAACTATGCCGGCACACCTCATTTTAGCCTTTGAACACTCGGGGATCCCGGGAAGTGACTATTGAACATCCCCCCGAGTCGAACGGGTGATATCAGGCTGGATCAACTATATGGTAGATAACCCTGGCGCGCATCCTGCGATGTGCTGGTATAGTTGAACAAAGTCCCCGCCCATGCGAGTGCCCTCTGAGCCTTGGAACCTAGTTGGGAAGTTGCAAATAGAACATTGAATATGACTGTTGATGCATCGTCTGTTGAATTCGGTTACAGAGACATTCAAGTTGACAAACATGAGGAAGGCGAGATCGATGATGCTCTCAAGTTGTGGAAAAAAGGAACCAGGGATTGGTCATGGCGGGGCCCCGAGTCGAACGAGGAATATCGGACTGAACTGTTGTCGTGGCTCCCGGCGAACAGATGATACGACGCACACCCTGCGATTCCTGCCTTCTCTTCGTTCTCAGGGGAGATATAGCAGAGGGAAATCCCCTTACATTCCGAGCCTTGGAACATGGCTGGGAAGTTGAACCTCGGAAATTGACTCCTGGTGCATCGTCGGTTGAATTCAACCCGACAGATTCAACTTCATGATCATAAGCATGAGGAAAGCGGGATCAATGATGCTCTCAAGTTGTGGAAAACACGGAATCACAAAGCGGCCCTGACAGGACCCCGAGTCGAACGAGAACGAGGAATATCGGGCTGAACTTGTATTGATCCACATCACCCGCTGGACGATGACCCGACGCACACCGTACGCCTCCTACCTTTTCTTGACGGTCTGATAGGCTGGTGTGGCTGAGCAAAATCCTCGCATGTTGTCTTCCGAGTTGTGGAGCGCGGGGGAAGTTGAACATAGAACATTGAATGTGAGTGTTGGTGCATCGTGTTTAATTCAACCTGACAGACAGATTCGACTTCGGAGATAAGGTGAGCCATACCGGAGATGCCATCGAACCGGAGAGAAAGATTTATTCAAAAAGAAGAATTTTCAAACACATGGCAAGACCCGGAGTCGAACGAGGAATATCGGGCTCAACACCTTGTCGTGATCACACATAACCCGACGCGCACCCTGCGCCTCCTGCCTTCTCTTGCTCTTCTGGTGTGTCGGTATAGCTCTGTATAGCTGGAAGAAAATTTCCCATGCGAGTGCCTTCCGAGCTTTGAACGTGGCGGGGAAGTTGAACATAGAACGTTGGATCGAAAAACATATTCAAGTCCAGGGTATGAAGAAAGCGAGATCGATATCAGAAGCTCTGAAGTCGTGGATAAAGTGGAACAAAGATGAACCGCGGCAGGACCCCGAGACAAACGGGGGAGTTCGGGCTACACTTGAAACTGTACAGCACTTGAGCTGCGCTTCCTGCCTTTCCTCGGTCGTCTCGCGTGTTAGTGTAGCTGAGCGACATTTTCGCACACCTTATCTTCTGCACCTCGGAAACTGGTTGGAAAGTCGAACATAAAATGTTGGATGTAGTTGTTGGTGCATCCCGACGTCCTCCGTCAATTCCCAACGCACAGAGTAAATTTCAACGATTACAACGGAAGCGAGATCGCCGATACTTTCAAGGTCAGAAAAAGAAATACACAACGATGGCTATCGTTAAGGCAGAACCCCGACTTGATTGGGCCCGGGAACAGGAAAAGCGACATCGCGGATGCTTCTGGACGTGCAGCTTCTGACTCTCCCAGCCACTGCAACGAACCTCATCGCGGTCGGGACCTGGGTCTGGTTCAAACGAGTCGACAATGATTCGATCAAAACGCCACGTGACGAAACGCGCTTTCGGCGAGGACCAAACATTGCCAATTCGGCGACGGCCACCTAAAATTTTCTTCTGTCGTCCGGAGCTCCGCAAACACCCCACGTCAAATCAAGTTTCGACTCTCGGGCAGCAAGTGGGGAGGCATTGATGTGTGAGTTGGGAGTAACATAAGATTAGATAACCAATAATATTCCGTCTCCTTACCAACGAATCACTGACAAGACTCTCGGCTCTCTTTCTCACCTCATGTCCATCCGCAAAAAGCGCAACTTCAGAGACCTCCAGCTGCCCGTGGGCCCCGGCGCTGCCGCCGACGCCGACGGAGAACCCGTCGCCTCCCGCCTCGCGCCTCTGGGCCCACGAAAACGGCCCCCGCCTCTCAAAGAAAACGGCCACGGCCCCGGCGACGGCGACCTGGACGCGGGGCCCGACGCGACCTCGCTGCAGGCGTCCCTCATCGCCGCGGCGTCGCTCGACCCCAAGCCGCAGTACAAGGAGTTCGACCTCAAGAACGACGACTTCAATGTGCTTGAGGAGCTTGGGCAGGGGAACGGGGGCAGTGTCGTGAAAGTGCAGCACGTCCCCACAGGCACGGTGATGGCGAAGAAGGTGTGTGTGTGTTTCAGAGTATGCCAGCTCATCGGTGGCATCGCCGCTGATGACGGACTTGCGTAGATTGTCCTGATCGACGCAAAGCCCGCCGAGCGGAAGAAGATCTTGCGCGAGCTGCAGATCATGCACGACTGCGACTCTCCGTGGATCGTCGCCTCGTACGGTGCCTACCTTGCCGAGCCGAACATCTGCATCTGCATGGAGTTCATGGACAAGCCCTCGTTCGACGGCATATACAAGCGTATAGGTGCGATTGAGATTGGCGTCGTCGGCAGGGTGGCGGTCGCGGTGCTCGAGGGGCTGCGTTATTTGTATGACGTGCATCGTATCATCCACCGCGGTGCGTCCCTGTCTTGGTATCCAATGAAGGACTGAATTGATGGCGGGCGGGCAGACATCAAGCCCTCGAACATCCTGTGCAACTCCAACGGCGACATCAAGCTCTGCGACTTTGGCGTGTCCGGCGAGCTCGTCAATTCCATCGCCAACACCTTCGTCGGCACGTCCATATACATGAGCGTGAGTGCCCAAATCCATCTTGGGGTTCAATTTACAAAAATACTTCCGATCGACCTTCATTCATTCATTAACCGCCCACTTCATTTATCAACCGCCTGCTTTCATTTCGTCTAATTCTTGAGGCACACAGCCCGAACGCATCCAAGGCGCGCCTTACTCCGTCAAATCCGACGTCTGGTCCCTCGGCATAACGCTCATCGAGCTCTCCGTCGGCCAATTCCCCTTCTCCGGCTCGTTTGACTCCGACGAGGAGGACGACGACGACCCGTCCCTTCTAACCCACTCTGGCGTTGAGGACGAGGACGGGCGCGAGCTTCCTTCACCGCCACCCTCACCGCCGCCTAAAGACCGGGACTCGGTGCAGCTGCAGCTGCCCGTGCGCCGAGAGTCGCTACCCCCCCGCAGCGACTCGCTGCCCACCCACCGCGACTCCCTCCCCCCGCCTTCGGCCAACCACAACCGCGATTCGCTGCAGGTGCCCCTCAGCGCCACCACAAAGCGGCGCAACCGCCGCCGCTCCAAGGGCGTCTCCCTGCACGGCTCGCAGGCCACACTCAGCATCCTCGAGCTCATGCACGCGATCATCAACGAGCCGTCGCCCCGGCTGCCGCGGAATAAATTCGACAAGGAGGTGGAGGACTTCGTGGGTGGGTGCTTGGAGAAGGATCCGGAGAAGAGGGGGCAGGGCGGGTTGGGGGCGTTGTTTGTGAGTTGTTTTGGCTTCGCTTTCCTCAAATTTGGGGAAGAGGGGGAGGAATGGAATGCTAATACGTTTTTTCTCTTCTTAGGAATACCCCTGGATCCGCCACTCGCGCACGAACGGCGTCGATATGCGCGCTTGGGCGGCGACGTTCTGAGTTTCGATGGGGGACAATGCTTGCAATCTGCGCAATGTACACTATATGCACTGGTTTCTAATTTCTCGCTATCGATAGCTGTTTCTCCTCCATTCTCTCTTTCCTCTTGTACTTACTTTTGTAGATGTACGTAGATTCACGATTACTCACGGCCACGCTCATTCAATAGATACGTCTTCCGTTCTCGTTTTGAACCCCCAAGTACCGGTTGTTATTTCAATCCACTGGAAAAGAGAAATCGAAAGGGAAGGGAAGAGGGAAAATTCAAAGGATCTCAAGCAAAACTTGGGTTATTGTTTAGAATGCAGGAAACTTGTTCAGTACCAAAAACAATTGCTATTAATTCGCCGGTTCACAAGTACGCGACAGATTTCAAAGCAGAGAGACGAGTTATCGTTTTGGAAAAATGGGAGAACTGGACATAACGGAAGACCTCTCTGATTCTACGACATGTCGGCGGCAACTCAAATCACAGCAACCGACGATACACTGTTTGTATGTCAAGAACGGCGGCTCTGCGCTCGGCTGCGCCGGGGTGTAGTGATGCCACGCGTTCGCGTCGGTGTGGAGGGGTGATGAACCGAGATGAACTCCCGAACAGAAAAGAGCCCGTGCATCTGTCTGCGTTGTCGTGCTCTGCACAAGGATAAATTGATAGCGATGCCATGGGCATGTAAGCTTATAATACACGCACCTTGAAGCTGCAAAGAACATTGTAAATCATTGCTGTCTACCCCCGGTATTTCTTTTTGAAGAGTTGGGTCATATTTCAGGAGGTATATAATAGTATTCCGCGACAAAGCACCATGCAGTTGAGCTCCAATTGAATAAAACCCGCGACTCTGAGTTGATGGCAACTGATGGAATTGCCTTTTCTGGGGGGAGGGTGGTCGTGGGAATTATTAGCTGATCCAGAGATCAAGCACCTCTTGGATGGCGTCTACCATAGCCTTGACGGCAATACTGTTGAAAAGAAGCCCCCATGTAATTGACGCTGGTTCAATTTAGAACAAAGTAACGCCTGACTCCGGGGGCAGTGCTACAGCATATGGCCACGCAGATTCCACGTTCCCTCCTCCCCTCATCCTCTGTTCTGTCCATTGTAGCACGACGATGTTTTCCTCGAGCTCCGGCGTCCGAATCCAAGGGGGGCACTTTTATGATATTGCTGGGGATATGAATATCCATAATGACATGATCGCGGTGCAGAGCGATGCACTTCCGCCGCTCGACTTCAGCCCAGTGGACGGGAGCCGACTGTTGGGACCGGAGGGCATGGGATGGGGTGCGAGGATGGTGCCGTACGGTCCGTTACTGCTGTGATTGAACTAAGATTCAAATCTGACGCAGCACAAGATACGTCTTCCCGCCCGAGTTCGGAGAGTAGCTCGTCGGACTCCTGGCCCACGCCCACATCCCAGGCATTGCCTCCATCCCGCGCGCACCTTTACGAACCATCCCGTTCCGATCCCCCCGTGACCCCACCTGGATTACTATCTGATCCTCAGGATCCGTTGACGGGCCCTCGCAATCGGAATTCTGGTACGATACTCTGCGACTCCGAGGTGAACTACTCCCGAGATAGACCCGGAGATGCTGGCCGCACTGCTCCAGACCTCGCAAGGGCGACTATTGGATTTCGATCGGTTCCCCTGGACCCTGCTCAGACTTCTGGCTCTCATGGCGCGACCGCATCGCCCGTGGTCGCGTTCGATGATAACATCTGTCCGGATCTCCCGCAGACGAGCATCCATGGTGGGACGTTCAATTCCGTGGGTGGAAATCTCACCAATAACCATATCCATCGGCGTGGCGAAGCCGGTGAGCATTTTCGTGAATGTCGACAGTGAAATACACATTGAACAACCGATCAAGGTCTCCATATCTTATATCGCGCGTGCGCGGGAGATGCATTCCACGACTCCGCGGATAGATATCCGCAACCACGATGTCACCCTGAGACGCGGACCAAGTATCTCAATGATCTGTGCCAGTGGGCCAGTGGAACTGTCCAAAAAGGCTCCATCTTCTTCAACTCCGAGAATGGGGACGGGACCGCAGAAAGGCACGCGAGTAGCCGGATCCTTTGGCTTTATGGGCCTGCCGGTTCTGGGAAATCTGCAATAGCGCAGTCTCTGTGTCAGAAGCTACGAGGCGCAGATCGTCTTGGAGGGAGCTTCTTCTTCCAACGGAATCATCCATCTCGTGGAAATGCCAAGAAATTATTCCCGACCATCGCTTATCAGCTCACCCGGCTCCGCCCTGAATTGAATCGATCTATCTCAATGACTATCGAAAATAACCCGGCCATTGTTGACGAGGCCTTTTCGCTCCATCTGCAAAAACTGATCATCGAACCCTGCCACCAGGCCCGTCTCACCGAGCCCTTATGCGTGGTTGTTGATGGACTGGATGAATGTGAAGGCCAACTTATCCAGCAGGAAATATTATGGCTAATTTCGCATGCCGTCCGCAAATACGACATTCCTCTGCTTTTCCTCATCGCCAGTCGGCCAGAACCTCATATCGATGAGATTTTCCGCCATCCGTTGCTGAACGGATTCCATTTTCCGATGAACATCCAGCAGTCCTTTGCCGACGTCCGAAAATATCTGCAGGATGAATTTCGCCGTATCCATCAGAGCCACCAGGACACCATGTCAATGGTTCCCGCCCCCTGGCCTCATCCGAACAATATCGAGTGTCTTGTCGCACGATCGTCCGGCTATTTCATCTATGCGGCCACAATCGTCAAGTTCATTGATGACAAAGATTTCCGTCCAACAGAGCGTCTCAGTGTCATCATGGGGATTGGGACCCCCAAATCCACCGAGGATGAACCACCATTTAGGGCTCTGGACCAACTGTACATCCAAATCCTCTCTCAAACTCGTCCGGCCACTCGGACTGCACTTCTCCGGATACTGACAGTTAATCTATTGGATGGGCAACTCAACGTCTGCGATATTGAACAGCTCCTTGAACTGCAGACAGGGGATGTTGGATTGGTCCTTCGTCATCTTCATTCTCTCCTCAAGGTTCCAAGGAAGGCAAACGATGAAATTTCCGTGCATCACGCTTCATTTCGTGATTTCCTTAATGATCCAACTCGTTCTGGCGAATTCTATGCTGGGAGTGTGGATCATCACACATATCTAACTCAGCAAATTCTGAAGGCATAGACCTACAATCCTAACACACCAACCACCGTTTTCTTTCAGATGCCACTGTAAATAAACAACACTGCAGACTGGAAATTTGACTTAATTTCAATTGCAGGAGACTTCACAAACTGACAAGAAGGTGCATACCCTCCTCGGCACCATCCCCACACCTTTTGACACTTGTGGAATCCCTGAATCCGGATTTCCTGTTTTCCCACCATTATACCGACTTCGAAATGGTGCTGGATTGTTTGAAGGTAGGTCTTACGACTCGGTTCATGTTTCTCAAACCTCATGTCGCTCCAGAAATCCCAGCCCTTGCCCAAGGATTTAATTCAGCTTTGGGAAGACTACAAATGGATTTGGGCCTTTCGAGGCTGTTGTGGGTATCAGGACGGCGGACTCGCGAAAGCCAGGAGCATCTTCGCAATGGCATCCCCACGACTCATCAGAATCTGTCAAGTATCCCGAGTATATGAGACAGTCTTATGGATTACAATCGCCCCAGCGGAAATTCAACATTCTCGTACTCTGATGGGGATCAGGCTGCTGTTGAATCTTTCCTGGAATGAGCTCCGGACGCTTCTCTGTCCCCTTCGCTCAGTCATAGGCGAAGACGTGGGATATCTTGCAGATGCCTTAATTTCGAATCCGGAAAACATTCCAACCCTCCATTTCGACTCAGCATTGTGGCAGCTTACACTCGGAAGCTTACGGCTAATGAAACAAATACTCAGGTCCGAGGTGGATCCCACGCTTGAGTGAGTTTAGTTTTGCAACTGTGCATGCATTAAAACTTGTGGTATTCCAGTTTGTATTGTGTCGGTGTATGGGGTTGCTTTCTCAGATCGTGTCCGCCTTCCGCCATCCTTTTAAAAGATCTTCGTGAAATTGAACCTGGATTGAGCAAAGGTATCGAATCTATCAGGTGGAGGCTAAATTACGAGCTTGATTTGCACAACACGATCCAATGGCTCTGGGCAAGTGTTTATTCATCATCTTGGATATTTAATTCATGTTACGAGCCTTTTCAGACATTCCCTATACCTCCGCTGGAACTGATCACCATTTTTGAACATAATTTGAAGGTGCACTGGAAGACAACGACTTTCGAGGGGCTTGAGGGCACGTGGGCAAAGTTTCAGAAATTGCGAGCCCAAAATTTCGCATACTGAACCGGTCAAGCAGTAGTAAAATCAATCCACTCATGTATTACATCTGCCATTAACATGGGTCCCCCTTCTGGTGCTCGAATTTTACTGACACCAGATATGCCTTGAGATGAAAAAAACCTTTTATGTCTGCAAAAATTCGGAATAGCGCAGAACAGGTACTTAACTGAAGAGGGACCAAACCATGTAATTTCTGCCCCACTAATCCTAGTTCACACATTTTACGACTCCGATTTTCGTCCCCTACCTTCGCTGGGATGATCCATCGATCTTCGTTCCAACAGCCGCAATACCCGTCCAATTGAAGTGCAAGGGAGACGGAGTCATTGAGGAGGAGAAGAAAACAGCCAAGCGAGCAAAGACCTCCAAGGAAACGAAAAAAAAAATCGAAGGGGCAGATAGGGAGGTGAAGGGAAAGCGCAAAGGAGACGGAGGAGAAGAAACCAGCCAGGCGAGCAAAGAGCTCCAAGGAGACCAAAAAAATTGAAGGGACGGATAGGGAGGTGAAGAGGGAGGTTTGGACTAAATGCCTTCGCAACCGTGCAGCCAGGTGATCTGTTCAACCTCATTGTGGTACATTCAAATCAGTTGTGCACTTGCTGATGTGGTGAGAATATGCTCATTTGTATACCACAGAGCGAGTCCTCTGACATATTTCAAGTTCAGACCTTGACAACACAACCAGTGATATGTGAAACAAGTATGTTTGAGGTCGAATGTTGAACATCGGCTGGCACCATCAATGTTGACAAGGAAAGGTTTTCAGCACATTGATCAAGAAGCAAGGCGATGGTGGGCAACAAATGTAGAGAGATCAGTGGAATACTTACAGTGAGAAGGTCTGGTATAAGCGAGCACAAGCCACGCCACACCCATCCGCCACAGCCTATTCAAACTCCGCTAAGCGGCGCAAGCCACTCGGCTAAATCTGGGTTCGGACTTCGGGCGATAAAACTCCACGACAGCCAAAATTTTACGGGAAGGCGATGCATGGAATGAGGAGGGCGACAATGAAATCTTGATAGGAGTCCGACGTGCGGTCAAGGTCGTGGCAAGGCCGTGGAGCGAGGTGCTTCAGCCCAGGTAGCTCAGCTTTTGGACGGTCGAGGGAAGGGCAGAGTTGCGAATTGGTGCGAAGCCGGCGCCGTATGATATAAAGATTGCGCCGGAAGCCCTTCGTTCTGCGTGTCAGACACGATACCGTGGCCACAAGAGGAGGTGGGGGAGGTTATTTAGCCGAAGATATTATCGGGGTAATTCGTCAGGGACTGTCAGGGAGGCCAATTTGCGAGAACCACCGACAGAAGTGTTGTGGCATCTGATCAGGAGTACTTGCAACGAGACTCGGAAGGGCTGGGATGAATTGAATCAGAATCTCCCTTCCAGTGCAGAGGTCGCCCCTAAGGCTCGCGGCCGGAACGGACTTCGATTTTCGACGGTGGTGGTGGTGGGCAGGAAGATTCACGTCACGACATGGGTGACACCCACTCATGGCAGAGAACGCACTGCTGGCTGAATTGGTGATCCGGTATGGTGATTTGTAACGTAGCTTGAATTGGAGCAACTGATAGAGAAAAAGAGGGAGGACTCAGGAGGGTCAAGTCGAGGTTGAGGAGGGAAAGTCTCGGTTAAGTCGAGCTACATCAGGTCCGGTTTTTCAATTGATTTGGATTGAAATCGATCCTACTCGCGCTCTGACCTAGGTAAGAAAATTGAATTGCGTGAATGAGTGCCGACTGAGGGGTTTACAGGGCCCAGAGGTATAATATAGTGTGTGAGAGCGGTTAGATCGCTTGGTCCAAGCAGAGGCGCGCGCAGTGGGCATGAGTGCAGCAGGAATGTAGGGTAGAGGATAGGTGGGAAGAGGGGGAGGGAGCGATAGCGTCACAGATGCAGGAAGCGGGTAGGAAGGCAGGGAGAGAGGTCCGGATGGCGGCATTGCGCCCGAGCGAACAGGCAGCAGGGAGCGAGCGAAGGAGCGATGGATGGAATGGAATGGAACGAGGGGGGGATCGTGCGCGTCTGGTACGTTGCGAGACAAGGTGGCGAGCACGTATGTACAAGCGCCGCCAGCCCGGTATGGTGCTTGCTGATCCAGGTGCGCTGATCGATCGCGTTGTTGGCAACGAGAGGACGAGCCGGGGACGGGGAGTGGGGGCAGGCGGTGTGGGCAGGCGTGCCACGAGTTGCACTGTAGTTAGTACGGGTACGGCATGGGTAGTCGTATGGCGGCGCTTCAGTCTTGCCATGGGCGTGTCGCAGTCGGGAGGCGGTAGTTGGGGGCAGTGTCGCTGATCGCAGGCGCGGGAGTGTGTGGTGCGCGTGTGACGTGACGAGTTGGGGGACGAGGGAGGGAAGAGGAAGGCAGGGCGGAGATGGGGAAGGTAGAGAGGAAGGGAAGCGCGGGAGGGAGTGAGGAATGGAAGGGATGGGGTACCAGGGAGGACTAGGCGGGAGCGAGAGTGAGAGGCAAGCGGGTAAAGCGCCACGCGCTCGAAGTACCGGGGCGTTGGCACGGGCATGGCGGCCCCATGTCGTACGGCAGCGCGGGGTCTTGGCTCGGGGGTGTAGGTGTCTGGGAGTCGGCCACAGAATGCACGTAGTCAGTGAGTTGCAGGCGCGGCTGCGGTGCCGTGTGATGAGTTTGAGACGGTAGGCAAGCGCCTGCATACAGAAGAGACATCACGGGGCAGTGGGAACTTGAAGGGTGGGTGCGATCCAACTGCGAGTCCGTGTCCACCCATCTACTCAGGTCTTCCCTATATGCTCGTAGCGACTGATGCGGGAGGCGAGCCGGCTGGACTTGAAGGCAACGAGGCTCGGAGCTTGCTGGGTGCTTCAAGGGCATACTAGGTGTGCTGGTGTGCTTAAGAACGACTCGGCCACACCAGCGGCGGGAGGGCGGGGCTTACGGCAGGAGGACGGGGCGGTGTGCTCATAGTCGCGCGGCGTCCTCTTTCATGCGGGCAGGCTCGGCGCTGGGATCGCGCACGGTCGGTAGATTGTCGATAAAAACGAGTCGATCGCTGGGGACTTGCGGAAGAAGTCGGAACTGATGGGGATCATTGATCATTGATGGATCCTCCTGCATATGTACTCGAGAAAGCTATGTAGAAACCATGGAAACGCAGATACAGTCTTGTCTTGTTGTTGCAAAATGCAACGCACTGTCATCGTGATCCGTGATCCGTTTCTTCCTAGAATGCCATGCGTTGACGGTCGACCTGACCCGCTTCTTGGCGAATTGAATCACGCAAAGTTAATGCTACAACCGGGGACATCAGCAGAGATCATTTTACCAAGGAACGTTGAACAGGCCTGCCCGTCCTCCTGAATTCCAATTCATAATGGCAAACATCTGAATGCACATCGCTGTACCCCCATATCTTCTTAGCTTGTCCATTTGGAGAAGCTAGAAGGGGCCAATCGACTTAAACATCGTTCACCTTGACGGACTTCAAAACTGGGTGAGAGAACCGCTGCTACGGCAACTACTGGGATCATGCGATCATGTAGATCGCAACGGACATTTGTGCGGGCATGCCATCCGCTCCGGCTATAAAAGCTGGCGGGTTGCTTCATGAACGGCATTCTGGGAATCCCTTCTTCCGCTTGTTTCTTCACCACCTCTTTGTCGATTTTTTTTTCTTCCGACTCAATCATCATTATGTTCTTCTCTGCGTCGATTGCAATGTCTTTTGTCCTCGCCTTCTCTGGAATTGCTGTCCACAGCGCGCCCGTCGTTCGTCGATTGTTTCACCGCACTTCAAATTCTCACTCATGCTTTGGACCAACAGAAGCTTGCCGTCCGGGGTGATTTTGTGCCCCAGGCGTGCTCCGGCCCTAACGGGACCGGCACATGCACACCCCTGAACGTTACACTCGGTGACGGCCCGGGTTCGTGCACGAACCTGGACTTTTTGGCAAAATCCCTCATTCTGAATGTGGATAACGACTGTGTTTCCACCAAGTGCGTTCCCGCGACTCCTTCTCACCGTCGTTCATAATCTAAAACATCGTCTTTCCCGTTTACAGGAACGCCGATTGCAACATCGATTTTAACGACGAGAATGATTTCGCTGTAGAGCACTTCTCCTCCGATCCGGACATCAACGACCTCTCCGTCGTTGTCAAGAGCGTCAGCTGCCAGGCTATCCCGGGGCTGGTCAATGGGCTGTTCCCGGACGCGGAGTAGGCGGAGCAGGGTGGAACTGCGTACTATGATTGATTCTACTACACATGCCAATAATAACGATTCTTCTGGAACCAAGCTTCGGAGGATTCACTCATGAATTGGGTGGGAAAACGAGGGGCCTGCGAATGCCGAGCAATGCCGGCCGCCCCGCCGATCATCGATCCCGTCCGAACCATGGTCCGCAGGTACCCGCTGAAGAGCGGCGTACAACTTAGTACAAGGCAACCTACGAGGCTGGAAATAATAAATTACTATTCGATCCCCCGAAACTCGGCTGAATTGGCGTGCTTTCAGACTCTTGCCTCGCAGCTCTTGCTCCGATCTTGTGAGTGTCTCTCCAAACTTGACAATGAAGTCACGACTCAAGCTTTGTCCAAATTTACGGGCTCTTTGTCTGTGAAGGTTCGCTAGCGTCAGTTACTGATTATCAGAATGAACAAATCCACTGATCGGAACTTATACTTACCTGAAGTACAAAAGGCTCCGCTCTTGTCTGCGAGGCAGACTTGAGAAGAAGTGGTCGCAATGATCGATACTGTTGAATTTTCATTGAGAAATCGAAGAGGGAAGCAAATTCTGTGTTGAAAGTTGGTCAAAAGTATCTTTGGAGCCGCTATAAGTAGAAATCAAACATTCCGGTGGAGAACTGGTCGCGCGTTCAACAACTGGGTGGAGTTGTGAATAGAATGACATCATTTGGAGCGTTTGAGGCCAGTACGAATGTATGTTTGTCTAATTATCCTGTCTCGCAGACACAGGGGGTTCTCGTTTCTTATATAGATAATCATAACGGCGTCCTTTAAAAGCCTCCCCATAGGCTTTTTCATTGCATACTGCATTGAACTCCACACAATGCCACGGCCATCCCACCCGAAACAGTTTCTAACGCAGGCTATCAGGGTCGTTCTAAGACACGGGGACACGATAGGATACGAAAGATTGGTTAAACGAGTGATGTTTGAATCGCAAACGTAGATGGAGATGGAAATGGGACTAATGATTCCACACCGCCAAATAAACAGCAAGTCAGGCCGAGATACATATAAACAGACGTCCGGAGTGATCAATAAGGATTTCTCCAAGACCACAAGAGATGCCGCCAACGCAGCGAAACGTTCGGTGCATATAGACTCCAACGGGAAGAACGAACGTCGACGATCTTTGGTATTTGACCCCACAGACCCGCACCTTCGAGCCCAACGGATAGAATTTGCAAGTATTATGGAAGACCCGCGAGAATTCGGTCGGGAGCACCAGGCGGTATGACATAGGACTGAGGTAGCCTTACGCCGACGTCAGCGAGCCCAAAGAAAGTTGACCGCCGCACAAGGAAATGACTTAGAGCCATACGATGCAAGAAGACTCACCAACTGAGACCCTTGTAAATTCCCTCTGTGCGGGCCTACGAACAGAAAAGCTGACGAAATTTTGCCATGATTCTGGTGTCGGGCGGAAGCAGTGGCGGAAAAAAATCGTTTGGCAAAATAATATTTTTCAAACGTGATGATAGAAATCGAGGAGTTCAGAGCAAGAAGAGCCCAGATGAGCTTGGAGAACATGTGTCATGGTGGTTACGAGCACAACTACTCGATGAACACTGAAATGGTCATTCCATTCATGTCGCGCCTCAAACCAATACTCAATTGTCTACCGGTTTCCATGACCCCCCTGTTCCTGCAGCTCTGCACTCTCTCCCTCAACCTGAGGCATAATCTCACTCTTCGGTGGGTCGCTTTTCGACGTAAAATAGGTGCAGCACAACAACACGCATCTACGAGGCAGGTATATTCAGCTGAGAAAAGGATCAATGAAAGGAGCGGAGAAGACGCACGCGAGCCATTCGGTCATAACACCCATCAGATACTCAACCAGGGTGTAATGTGCGGTGAAACCATTCGGGCCGTAGTTGTGGACTGAAAAGGATCGTGAGTAGGTAAGAATGAGATTGATTTCGAAAGAAGAGTCAACGAACAGTTGTAATAAGAGAGCTTGGAGCAGGAAAAGGTCAGTATACACCACAGTCTCCATCCGTGAGGGCAAAAACATACCTCAAAGTCGGCCGACTGTATTACACCGAACGAGCCCCGCACGATGAGAGGCATCCACGCGAGCAGCAACAACATCAATGCAGGGTGGACCCCGCTCTTTCGCACAGGAGAGCGGTGGTCATTGCGCATCGTGACGAGAATGATAATCAGCAGCGCCGCGTTGCACCCGAGGAATACGCTCTGGCCTGCCGTGCGCGCGCTGCGCGAAATACGCAGCCTGCGCTGCGTGTCGGCGGAGTCGAACTGGACCAGGTCTGCGCCCGCAAGGAAAGACCCGCCGACGATGATCGCGGTGTTAGCGAGGATGAGCAAGACGTGGAACGCCGCCATGACGTTGTCACGGTACATCAGAAGCGCAAAGGGCCCGAGGAAGAGGAATGCGAGCGTGCGCCGGGTGCGAGCGCGCTGGTCTAATATTGGTCCTGCTCCGCGCCGTGGCTCGAGCCAGGAGACGCCGCCCGGGAGGTTGTGCTGGTGCCAGGAGATGACGAACCGGAACGTACAAAGAACCTACGCAAGAGGTTAGTCGCCTGAGAAGAGCTAGTGAAGATGGCCGTTTACCAAGGTGAAGTAGCCTTCGGCGCCGAGAATGAGGAACGCGAGGAACATATTGGTGTTGCTAAACCCAAGGATGGCAAAACCAATGGCACACGCCTGCGATGCGAGGCGAACCACGACGTGGAAGAAGAGCATCGACCAGCGGGAGCGCCATTTGATGCGATGAGTTGCGTACGCGAAGAGCAGCCACAGGAATACGCCGAGGTACTGTTGAAATCATGGCGATTCAGGCTTTGACCGGTCACTGCCAGGAGGAGCATTCTCAGAGCACGCACCAAAATCATAAACACTAAGCCTGCACCGGCTTCACCGTTGAACTTGGACATGGCTAACGCGTTCTGGACTTGTTTTTCGCTGGTATTTGTGGCTGACGGGTGACTCTGAGTGTCCTAAACATACAGTATCCCGATGAAAGTTTTTATACCCGAAGAGGAATCGGATACTCATCAACATTTGACGAGCGAAGATCCCCGTCTCCGCAGCCATCTCCGCAGTACTATTCTTTCTCCGCAGCATCCGTGTTTAGGATTCAAGCTGTGGAGGTAGTGGGCTCAATGTATACAAACTTGTCGATTTAGGTTCTGCAGTGTGAAAAACATAACCTTTCCAAGCGACAGCCAAACAGGAGTGGACATCGGGAAAAACCTCCTTCGTAAATTTACCTCCAATCTGGAAGCCGCTTGGAAAATTCGAAGAATCCGAGGGCAATCCAACCAAATTGCCATCATTGCCTTCGATTCCTGGTAGGTCTAGAGACCAGCCCATGCTCTTCGTACCCAGAAGTTGCGCGGAAGCACAGTTCGCGTCAAACCCTAAACCTTATATGCTAACTGTTCGGGCGATAGTACTTGAATCGGCGAGCGAAGTCTCCGTGATGCTGATGTATTGGCCAGCGCCTAGACAGTGCTAATTCTTGGAAGCCAAAAGGGCAGAGTAGCCCAAGCTTGATGCCCGGGTGAGTAACGTTGAATACAATCCTTTGATACCGACTCCAAGCGCGGCTGACTCGTGTCTGGAGAGCCAAAATCGAGGGTCAGATTTGCGCGCAGCAGGGAAAATCAAGTCGCTTGCGGAAGAAATCGGAATGGTCGCCAGGCAAGAGCCAGTGGCGGCGCAGCAGCTGTGGGGAAAGTGGATCACGAGCATATGGACCCTGCTTGACAGCGAACTGGGCGACGTCCCAGCGAAATTGATGCATCTCGAACTGGACCAAGTGCCTGAGGCAGAATCGCCGCCAAATCGGACGAGATCGCTCGGCTTGTCGGTCGGGAAATGTCGGCGTGCGAACGGATTGGACGACGTTGGGAAGAGTTGAGAGTAATTTGTCCGTAATTTGATGGTCCAGCCGGCAAGAATCCCAATCTCCAGCCCTTTCCGAGCAGGTCATAGCAAACGGTGTTGATGGTGAGAAGCAAGAGGCAGGCATGTGTGGGAATATGCCACGTGAACGAAGCGCAGTTGCTCCCGACCACGATGACCTCTGTTTTGGAAATCCAGGAACTTTGCGATTATATCGTGGACTTCCTCCACAGCAGCCCCAGGGACCTTAAACACTGCGCCCTGGTATCTCCCAGCCTTGTCTCCTCAGCGCAATACCACCTATTTCACGAGATCCAATTTGGCAACGGCGTAAAATGGAACGACGGCGGAGCCTGCCGGCGGTTTTGCGCCATTATCAAAGCCTCCCCACATCTTGCCCCTCTCGTTCACCGGATTCGAGCATGTTTTACGCCCGAAGTCCTGGGTCAGCTTCGCGAAGTGGAACTTCCAAACCTGCGCGACCTCATGCTCTTCCGGGTATTGAAGGACAATCTCGTCACAGCCGTCCCGGAAGCGGCTCTCCTCATGGGCTTTCCGTCTATCCGTCATATAAAGCTGCAAGATTTGGTGTTCGCAGTTATCGACGACGTGGGCCACTTGTTTCAGCATTGCACCCCCACCCTCCATTCGCTTGCTTTGTCGCATATTCGCGTCCAATCACTAGCTTCAACGTTGACAGCCTATAGCTCTCCAAGAATTAGGCTGAAAATTAAGGCGCTCAACTTCGACTCAATCATGTTCAATGGCGGCAACTGGTTGCTCCACCACTCGTTACCATTTGACCTCTCAGCCCTGGAGGAGCTCGACCTGGGTGGCGCATTGTCGCCTTCCTGGCTTAAAATACTTGAGCAAAGCCGATTATCTCTCCGAAAACTCCGAATCTACGCCCGTACGTCCTATTGCCACTTCCCGCAACGCTCCGTTCCTGACGCGATACCGCTCAGAGGACATAATAAATCCGAAATACACCAAGAACCCGATACCCGCCACGTTCATAGCGCAGCTGCCCGTCCTCGCGGACCTCACGATCGGCAGCCTAGGCGAGGAGCTGGAGGACGTGGAGACGATCCTGGAGGGCTTGCCCCCAACGAACCGCCTCACGCGGCTGACGATCGACATCATGACGCGGCCACGAGAGGAGCGCCTGCGGCCGCTCGGTGCGGCGTGTGCGAACATGGGATGCACGGTCGAGGTGAATCTGTGGCGGTTTATGGGCGCGGGATTGAGCTCGGAGGACATGGCGGCCTTGGTGCGCGCTGCGTTCGCCGATGTGCACGAGCGAGGGCGCCTGGTGGTTCGCGTGCGCGTGGATGGTGGTGGTAAGCCTATCTCATTTCATGCGCAACTTCTGGACTCACTCGATCGACTAGGTGTTTAGCCTCCACACAATATATCAGTTTCACGATTTTTCTGGTTTGACTTTCGTCTCTGGATGGGGGATGGGTTGATATCGAACTCCGACGGCTGACAACTTCTCCATCCTCCCGCTGGTAAAGCCCTGTAAGATATCGTGCCTGGGTGGGTCTTCACATCTTACATTGATGCGATCGTTCTGCTCAATTCTGAACATTAAAACCTTGTTCATTGAACGCTTCACATGAACCGTGCCACGCTTCTTGCTGCAGAACTCCCCGGCCGCTTCGTCAGCTCTCGAAGAACAGGGAACGCACAGTTTATACCGAGGACTTGGGGCACGCTGGCTGCAATGGGCAGGAGAGGCGCGCTTCCCCGTCGTCTGGACGTACATTCAAGACTCCAACCGTTGACGAAGTGAGATGAGCCTCGATAGGAACAGGACAAGCCCAAGGATTACTTGTTGTGGCCTTATCCATATATTTAATTGCGAATGTGTTGACACCCAAGGGAGGCCAGCTGTGATGAACACCAAAGGAAGTTGGATGACCACACAATTCATTGCGGACGTCCGATAATCGAGCCTACGGACAACGGTGCGCGCCGGACGTCCAATCTTTGACGAACGATCTGTCTGTCACCCAGAATCAGCTCGTGGTTGAACCGCCATGATCGGAGTACATCAAGAGTACATACGACTGAATAAAAGATCTAGATCCAGAGAATGATCAGCCGGAGAATACTGGGGGTAGCCTTGAGAGCCGGACCACTGTCAGAAGCCAACATCACATCGAGGTGATGGCGGAGTTTTCGAGCTTGCGTTTCTCCTCCATTTCATTTCGCGTACATGGCATTGGCGGCGCCGTGGAAGCTGATTTTGGGTCGAGATATATACCCAACAATCGAGTGGATCCGGACAGACCACCATGTCCCACTTCCTCCCTCCGCTCGACTGCTCTACCAATCTCCCCGAGATCATCAACCTCCACATTGCGCACGAGAACTACAGCGCTGCGTATGCGTTTGCTGGAGCGGATGATGGTCCAATAACAGAAATCAGTCGATTTGAGTTCGCGCGCGCGGCGCACCGGGTTGCACATCTTCTGCGACCTGGACGGAGTGGGGCGAATGGCCAGGTCGTGGCGATCGTCGCGCACGCAGATGTGTTGGTGTATCAGACGATCGTGGCGGGTTGTCTCATCGCTGGTCTTATTGTATGTATGCTCAATTAGCCATGATTATTTCGGCGAAGTTGTTCGTTTATTTACGTTTTTTACACCAGCCGTTTCAAATCTTCCATCGGACGTCGACGCCCGCAATAATCCATCTACTCCGCACTGCTGGCGCTCACCGTTTATTGACGACGAAACTCTCCATAGGTAGTGTTGTGGATACATTATCGGCAGAGTTATCTGCGGCAAATCCGCCATACGATCTCTCTATCGACGAGATTCCGCTCCTGGGACAGCTCTATCCTCATCTCGGGCAAGAAACAAGCAGGGATCCGTTTGTGCCGTACCCAAGCCCAACCGTTAGAACACCATTAGATGATGTGGTCATGTACCTTCATTCCAGTGGTTCGTTCGTTGTTCCACATCTCCAAGAAAACCATGAATTTATCCTTCACACAGGCAGCACCGGCCTCCCGAAATGTATCCCCGAAACGCACCGCACCCTCATCCATTTCGCCGCTCTCGGTCCACTTTCGTCCCCTCGTCCCTTTTCTTTTTGGTGCTGACGCTTCGCAACAGGCTCCCTCTCTGAAATCGCCGCCCTCTCCCCGCGCCAAGCAGTCGGTACCCTCCCGCCAGGGCACGGTTTCGGTATGGTCATCCAGCTCCTCGCGCCCGTCATCCAGGGCGCCGGCACAGGCTGTATCTACCCGCCCGCCTCGACCGCGACCGAATACGCGCTGCCCCCGACGCCGACGGCCGCGAACGCGCTGGCAGCTGCGCGGCGGGCGCGAGCGACGGGGATGATGTGCGTTCCGAGTCTTCTTGTGGACTGGTATGCGGCTGCGGAGGAGGAGGATATCGCGTACCTCAAGACATTGAATCTTGTGGTGCGTGCAGATCGTTCGCTTGAGTCGAAAGTGGCTGAACAAATCCTAGGCATTCGGTGGTGGCCCGCTCGCAACGAAGGTGGGTGATGCTTTGTTAAGTTGGGGGGTGAACATTTTTCCGATGTACGGCGGGACGGAATGTGCGTATCCCTGCTTTCCCCTTCCAGATATCTTGTTTCGATTTCTATGCGGATGACACATTTTCATTTTCCCAGTTGGCCTCCCAAGCATGATGACACAGCGCCCCGCCAAACCAGCCTCCGGTGACTGGGCGTGGTTCGCATTCACCCTCCGCGCGAAAATCCGCTGGGAGCCGCAGGGAGATGGGACGTTCGAGTGTCAGTTTCTGGTAAGTTCTCATCTCCGCTTTCCTTTTACTATTTGATTGAAATTCAACCAAAATCAGACAGTCCCAGAAAGACACCAACTTGCAGTGGAGAATCTCCCCGACGTCAAGGGCTACTCGACCAAGGATCTGTTCGAGCGGCACCCGACGAAACCGGATTTGTACAGAATGTGGGTGTTGCCGTCCCTGCATATCTTAACAATTGATTTGAACTCGGATAGCGTGGGCCGTCTCGACGACGTCCTCACCCTCGCGAATGGCGAAAAGGCAGTCCCGGGGCCCATGGAAGATATCATGGACGCTAGTCCGTACATCGCCTGCGCAATCATGTTCGGCCGCGAGCGTAACCAGGTCGGCGTTCTCGTCGAACCGACGGAGCGGTATATGCTGGATCCGAGGGAGGATGGAGTGAAGTTTCTGGAGTTGATTTGGTGAGACCATTGCCTTGTTCCACCCTGCTCGAGTTGTTGTTTCTCACCCCGTAATACACAGGCCTGTTATCGAAGCCGCGAACGAGGTTAACTGAAATTTCGGCCAACTTTGATTTGAACCTCTGTTGATGGCTCACGCATAGAACGCTCCCGCCTTTTCAAGAATCTACAAGGAGATGGTGCTATTGACACACCCGGAACGGCCGATGGTCCGCACGCACAAGGGGACCGTGACGAAGAAGTCGACGCTCACACTGTATGAACGAGAGATCGAGGAACTGTACGTATTTGGTTTTCAGCCTCAATGTTTCCGGATAGAATCCGCCAAATCACAAACTGAACCTACTCTAGGTACGCTGCGGTCGACGCCGGTGATGTAGCGAGCAAGGTCGAGCCACCGGTGTCCTGGGCCCCGAAAGATCTCGAGCCATGGCTGAAGACGCACGTCAGTCAAATCGCGGAGAGGGACATAGATGGCAGGCGCGACCTCTTTGACCAAGGCTTCGACAGTCTTAACGCCATCTTCCTGCGTCACCGTATCGCCGGAGCATTGAAGAATTCTTCGGGCGACGCCTCAGCGGCCGCACAGAAGGTTCCGCAGAATTTCGTCTATGCACACCCGAACATCGACGAGCTAGCCAGTGCGATCACAACGCTGGTGCACGGCAACATAAACGGGTCCGATACCCGCAAGACAGCCGTCATGGAGGAGATGGTTGCGAAATATAGCGAAGGCTTCGAGGAGGCAGTCAATTTTCACGGGAAGAACATATCCACCGGAGCCGTAGTTCTACTCACTGGCTCGACGGGTGGCCTGGGATCGCACATTTTGGACCTCTTGCTCTCACTTCCATCCGTTGAGCGTGTCTACGCATTTAACAGACGGGGTAGAATTGCTGTTTCCAAGCGGCAGAATGAAG
The DNA here is from genome assembly GCA_029282495.1 of Mycena albidolilacea. Taxonomy (NCBI): domain Eukaryota; kingdom Fungi; phylum Basidiomycota; class Agaricomycetes; order Agaricales; family Mycenaceae; genus Mycena; species Mycena albidolilacea. The sequence goes on along the minus strand of JARIHO010000050.1, from coordinate 779,624 downwards.
CGTTTGTCGACCGGGATCTGGATCTTCAATTGCTGTCCTCAGATAAATTAGTATATCTTGAAGGTGATGCAGTGAGCGAGCATTTGGGATTACCTCTCGATGATTGGACCAAGGCACGTCAAAGTCGAGGTCTTGTTGAACTGTTTTTTAATTTGCCACAGCTCCGCGATACGATAACGGTCGTCATCCACAACGCTTGGAGCGTAGACTTCAACAAGGCGCTGTCCTCCTTCGAGCCGCATGTCAAGGGAACCCGCAACCTCATTGACTTAGCGCGGCAATCTGCGACTGAATCTGGCGTTCGGTTCCTGTTCACGTCGTCCGTTGGCGCAGCCTCGGGCTGGAATCCCAAGCTAGGTCCGTTCCCTGAAGAACTTCAGCTCAATGCCAGCGTTGCCATCGGAAGTGGGTACGGCGAGAGCAAGTACATTTCGGAACGCGTAAGCATTCATTTGTTTCCCTCTTGTGCTGAAGTAATTATCATGGCCAGATCTTGGCTGCATCTGGTCTCGACGCTACCTCCTTTAGAATCGGTCAGATCTGTGGGTCCACAAACAACGGGGGTTGGTCCACCACAGATTGGGTTCCCGCTATCGTGAAGTCGAGCATCGCCCTCGGCAACTTTCCCTCAGACCCATCCGGCGTTGTGTCCTGGCTTTCTCCCGAGGCGGTTTCCCGTGTCATCGTCGACGCGGCTCTGTCCGCAGACAAGCCCCCGCCTACCGCGAACATCGTCCATCCTCGCCCTATCTCATGGGACGTCGTCATGTCGACCATGGCCAGCGCGGTCCAACTTCCGCTTATCCCCTTCGCAGACTGGGTGCAGCAAATCGAGGTTCGCTCTACTCGGGCGACTGCAGCGGATATTGCGAACATCGTGAGTCAGTGTGTCTGTCGCGACTGCTCGGCTGCTGAGTTTGTATAGCCTGGCATCAAGTTGCTCGACTTTTTGAAAGCAATCAGCGCCGAGACCGAAGCCACGGAATTCTCCACCACAAAGGCGCAAGCATTGAGTAAGACTCTGGAATTGCTGGAGCCGCTGAAGGAGGACGACGTAAAGCAGTGGATGCAGTACTGGACAGAAAAGCAGTTCATCGTTGGATAGATGGTAATATGGCACGCAGTAGAATTAATCGTAGACTTGGCTAGGGACCGCGGACGTTTGACCGAAGGAGAGCGAAAAATACAGCGCTGCGCGCAATTCTATTAGTTCGACAGTGAGCTTCCCCTGTGAAAGATGGACCGATGCTAGAAAATACAATATCCTCCTCCCCAGATGAGACGTGGTCCTCACGATGCGCTCGAGTACCCAAAGGTCGAGCCCTCCATCCCCCACGCGACCATCATGAACTGGTTCGCTGCCTCTTTCGTCTTCTTCACCGACCTGGAGCTGTCCACACGCAGAGCGTCAACGCACCTAACCACCGTCTGTACAAACCTCTCCTTGTCTGCGTGCCCTGCCCTCGACGGGATAAAGTCCTCCCCAAACACTATGCTCGCGGCCCACCCGCGCGCTCCGCCCCCGCTCTTCGCAGTCTCGGTCGCGCGCATCTCGCCCTCCGCCTCCGCCACCGCACGCTCGTCCCACCGGCTCACCAGCGACGACAGTAGCTCCAGCAGATTCGCCGACACGCTCCGCGGCGCCGCGCCCGCGAACCCGCACAGCACCGCGCGCATGATGACGCGTCCGTGGGCGCGAATCATGTGTGCCTGAAGGAGCTGCAGCTCCCCGGCGGAGAGCGGCGCGTAGAGCGCAACACGGTGGATGAGCGTGCCCTGCACGTCGTTCAGCGTCAGGGGAGGGAGAGCGAAGGAGAAAACACACCAAGAACGTGCACGCCGCCACGAGCGAGTACCTTTCCTGCAGCGCCAGCGCACTGATCGCGCACTGTATCAACGCGTCGAATGCCCCGTCCGGCAGCGTACAGAACGCCGCCGTAAAGTCCTGCGCCACGCGGTCCATGCACGCGAAGAACTCCTGCACGATAACCGGGTTCTGTTGCCATCGTCGTCAGATCGTCGAAACGCCACCTGAAAACCGAGACGAGACACACCTCGACCATCCCACCCGGAGCACCCAGCACACCCAGCGCGGCGGTGACGAGCGCACCGACCGCCTGGCGCACGCACGCCTCAGCCTCCTCGCTGGGGCCCGTCTTGAGCGAAGAGAGGATCAGTGGCGGCGGATTCAGCTGTGCGATCAGGATTGCCGCAAGCGCGAGCCATACGCCGTTCAGCCTTCGCCCCGCGGCACGACACACGACGCCCAGGAGCGGGCCCGCGGGCAGTGACAGCAGCGTCACATCCGCGGGCAGTGCCGTGATCGCCTTGAAGAGCTCGCTCAGCGCCTGCCCCACCTCCGCATCCGCACTCCACAGCTCCGCGACCTGTGCCACCGCGTTGAAAAGCGCGTCCCGCAGCGCGCCCGTGCGCGGGTCCTCCCGCGCCACCCTGACCGCCTCTGCTTCGGCACCACCGCCCTCCGCGTCATCCTCGTCGAACGCTAGCGGGTCTGCCGTGCGTGTCAGGCCCCGCGCGGTGCCAGCGAGGAATTCGAGCTGCAGGATCGTTGTCGCGCGTGCGGGTTCTGGGTGCTGTGAAGACGCGGGCGTCAGCATCGACCTTCTAACAGTGACATGCACTCACCGCCGCCGCTGCACCAAGCGCCGCCCCCAACCTCTGCAGGACAGGCCCCACCAACGCCTCCACCGGTGCAACACCCTCCACAGGCGGCAGCGCCTGGATGACGCTCGCAATGCTCTGCAGCACCTTCCCCTTCTCCGAGTCCTGCGCAAGACAAAACGCGTTAGCGAGCGAAGGATGAAAAGGCGCAAGAGCGGGGCAAACGCACCGGCACACCACCCAGCCCTGCATGCACTTCCGCGAAGGCGCTGATCCGCGCTGCGAGCGCCCGCCGGTTGGCGTCGCACAGACTCCGCAGTGCGAGGGCGGCCTGTATGCGAAGTGTGGTTAGCGTCTGTTTCGCTGTCGGTATGACGCGGCAGCAGCAAAAATAGAAATCCCCCCGCTCCTCTCTCCTCCTTCCTCCCTCCTCTCTCCTCGTGCTCGCCACCCCCCTGCCCGTCCCCGTGCCCGACTTCCCGTGCCCAACTTCCCTCCCCGGCCCCCCTCACCCCGCCTCACGTCCCCTCCACACTTCCGCCCCCACCACCCCGTCTCCCGCAAGTCCCAAACGCCACAAAAGCTCACCTGCAAACACACCCCCGCATCCGCGTCCCCCAGCGCGCTGAGCACGTACCGCAGCGGCGCAAGCAGCGCCTCGGGCGCGCGCGTCGTGAAGTAGGCGGCGTAGGTGTCTGTAGGTGGTGCGTCAGTGTTAGGCCTTTGTCGAGACGGGTAAGGGAAGGAGGGGAGATGGGGAGGGAGGGAGGAGGCGAGGGAAAGGACAGGGAAGATGGAGAAAAGAGGCAGGGAAGGAGAAGAGAGAGATGGGGGAAGGGAGGAGAGGTAGTGTCGGTCGCACGACATCAGCAGCAGGAAACGCACCAACAACCTCCAACGCCGTCCGCCTCAGCCTGGTCTCCGCCTCCCTCTCTCCCTTCCCTCCATTCTGCCCTCCCCCTGCCTCCGCACCCGCACCCGCACCCGCCCCAGCATCGCCCGTCGCCACCGGCAACCGCCCCCACATCTCGTCCCCGAACAGCCGGTCCAGCGCCGCGCCGCCCACGGAGAGCGCGGGGGCGGAGGACGGGAGGGCGGTGGGCGAGAAGGAGGTAGAGTCGAGGTCGAGCGCCTCGTGCACGGCGCGGAGGAGGAAGAGCGGGGATTCGATCGTCTGGGAGGGAGGAGTTAGTGGGGGTCTGGTACCGCAAGCAGCGAGGAAGGTGTAAGGGAAGGGAGGCGGGGAGGGAGAGAAGGAGGGAGGCGGTGGGGGAGCAGGTGAAGGGAGGTAGGGGAAAGTAGACACAAGGACGACAAGACGACAGGGAGGGAGGGAAAGGTCGTCTCAACGGGGACAAAGGGAAGTCAAGCAAATGAGAAAACCACAACGCACCTCCCACGCGCCCCCCTTTGCCGCCTCGTCGACGAGGTACACGAGTAGGTCGTCCCGGAGGATGTAGTATCTGTATGCGCGTAGCGTTAGCGTCTGTCCGTCGTCCGTCTAAGCGGGAGAAGAGGTAGAGGGAGGGCAGGGGAGGGAAGACGGAGGAAAGACTGGGAGTGGGGAGCAGCGGGAAGAAAGCGAGGGTGGGGAGAAGTGGCGGCAAGAGTTAGGGAGGACTGAAGTACGCACGCATTGATAATCGTGTCCCCCACGTCCCGTCTATACACGCCGAAGCGCTCCAGCCGGTCTGCAAAATATGGTCAGCACATTACGATCTCCACGATGGCCCAAAAAAAGGAACGAGGAGGGGAAAATGGCGTCCCTCCTAGCGGTGACTCGACACGGACGGGCTCTCCCCACTCGCCCTCCCCGCGAAAGCTTTCCCACACCCGACGCTACCTCCCAAAACGCAGACAAAGGCAAAGCATAAAGACAAAGAAAGGAAACTCACCCCGCCCCCACCCCCGCGCATACACCGCCTTCGCCCGCAACACCCGCACGAGCGCGACGTACGCCGCGCGCACGTGCGCCGTGCGCGTCTCCTCCGCCTTCTCTACCGCGCCGCCCCCTTCCCCCTCCGCCAGCCTCGTCCGCAGGCATCCCGGGACCCGCCGCCGCGCCCGAAAACGCATCGGCGAGCCGCGGCGGAAGCGCTCGGGGTCCATGTCGTGTTCTTGGGGCAGGGGTGTACTGGGGTTGGAGGGAAACGGGGAGTGCGAGGAGGACGCGAAGAGGTGGGTATTGGCAGCCTGGGGAAGGAAGAGAGTCAGTTACGGAACGCGGAAAGGGAGGGAACAAGACGAAGATGAAGAGATGGATGAATGAACGTCTGCATATAAAGCTTCGCTCGAAGCGCGGAGTCCTCCGCCGGTGCAGCCTCTTGCGTCCGATTCAGACGCGACAGCTCCTGCCTCCGGCTCGGCCGAGGCGGAGGGACAAAAACACACAAGCGTCGTGCACGCAGCGTCTCCCGCTGCACGACAAGTCCGCGCCTCCACAGAAGAACATCTGGGTCAGCCCCCGTCTCAGTCCCAGTACCAGCACCCGCACGCCAGACGCCAGAAGGCAGATGCGTCATCCCCAGCCTCGTCCCCATCCTCATCCTCGGGACGCAGAACCGAGAGAGAGAGAGAAGACTGAGACCAAGACAAAGAAAGAAAGAAGAGGTGGGCGGCGTGCCGGCAACCGCATCCTCGTCCGCACGCAGAGAGAAACAAAGCAAAAAGGACCACCAGCCTAAGCCAGCGCGTCTGCGTCTGCCCGGGACCGTGTCTCGTCTCCAAAACCGCACGCAGCGCGCGTCTCCGAGATATGAGAAACAGACACGCACCGGAATCTCTCACAGCGCCTCCTGCAGCAAGTACCAGAACCCAAGCGGCCCCGGACCCTGTTGCTCCCCGTCATCGTTATCGTCGTCCTCATCATTATCCCTATGTTCACCTTGGGCAGGAGACGCGCCCTCCGCGTAGTACGAAGCAGACAAGCGCGCGCCGCCCGGGTCGAGCGCGCTCAGGGCGAGCATGAGGCGCACGAGGGTGCGCGAGTACGGCGCGGGGTACTCCTCCGCCTGGGTGCGGGACGGTGGAGGCGTCGACGAGATGGCCCGCGACCCACTCCACGCCCGCGTCGGCGAGGACCACGAGCAGCCGTGCATGTGTCGTTAGCTGTGCGTTCGCACCGCGCGGCAGCCGCAGGGCGTAATCCGGCACCGTAACGTCCGGGGAGGAGAACGCCGGGAACGAAATGTCCTTGGCCTTCCCAAAAAGGAAGGTGCCATCAAACAACGAGCCCTGCGGACTCCTCGGACTGTCTATCAGTATATATGTCCTCTGAGAGGGGATAGGAGGACCTCACATAAATTATTTGATGTTTTGAGTCCGTTTTCCTCTGTCAATACATGTTCTAGGGCATTATAACAAAATTACTATCCTCCCCCACCCATTCGGACAAACAACTGGTTCTCCCTCATTTCTTGGCCGTTTACCGAGATTTTTTTTTTGAATTGGTCGTCTAGATGTTTCCTACTCGTGTATACAACGATCCAGGCTCCGGCCCACTCTATCCCGCTACATCGCTCGTCGAAGTTGCCAAGTACAGATAATTCACACATTTACGCTGTAGCAGCGGGTCATGCGCCTAAGACAGGCCAACGGGCTTCATATTCAGCTAATAAATTGAGTCATGGATGCCTGTGCCAAATTTTGTGCCGGGATGTGCAGTAACGGCTGAATACTACCCAAAACAGTTGATCAACTTGTGTCACAAGGACAGAGTCACCTCAATCCGTCACATCATCATCCACAGACGCGCCACACTCTATAACTATCTTCCACTGTATGCTACGTGACCTATGCCGGCACGAGAGGTCTCCAAACTTACCCAGGAAGAGCGCATCGTGCTTGCAATGATTGATGTTTAGAGCGGGAACGGTGCCACACAGTACTCTTAATGACCGCCTGAATGGTGTTAAAACACATTCGGCTGCCCAATCGGACCAGTTTCTTCTCACCCAAGCCCAGGAGAAGGTCCTCGTTGATTGGTGCCATTTTCTGCATGTCACCGCGCATCCACTGAACCGGCAGACCATTCACCCAAAGGTCAAAGCACTATGCAGACAGACCCCGGGTCAAAATTGGCTGGACAGGTTCCTGGAGCGACATAAATTTGACCTGCGCACGGGGAAAACCACTGGTTTAGACCCTAAACGAGCATGGGCTTTCAACTACGCAACAATCCAAGATTATTTCCAAAGGTTAAAAGCTATCATCGACGAGAAGAAAATTCCGTGGCACAATATCTATAATATGGATGAGAAGGGTATCCAGTTGGGGGGTGGGCGGAAAAATCGGGGTGTAAAATATATCCTGTCCCGTCACACACGCTTGCGCTATCGTACAGCTGACTCAAACCTTGAACTCGTCACTGTGATTGAATGTGTATCTGCAGCTGGGGAGAGGCTTCCTCCTGGGTTTGTGTTGCAAGGGAAGCGGCTGATGCAGCACTCGTTTACCGAAGCTACCAGAGGCGCCGGCTGGTAATTATTCAATTTGTATTTCAATGTTGGAATACCTCACTGACACATCTGACCAATACAGCATTAGTGTGTCTGAGAACGGGTGGACGGACAACCATCTGTGCCAAGACTGGTTTGTCAAAGTCTTTGTTCCCCACACCAAGGAGTGCGATGTCCACGATGAGGGTATTCTTACCATTTGGGATAGCCATCATTCGCACGAAACTTTGCCTCTCATTGAACTCGCCCTCCGGGAGAACATTACATTATTCAGCCTCCCGTCTCACACTACACACCATACACAGCCCTTGGATGTGGGTATATTCGGGCCTGCAGAGCGATACTGGGGTGAGAAATGTGATGAGATGGCAGACATTGGACTGCAGGTGACCAAAGACAATGTTATAGCCGTGTATCTCGAGGTTCGGGAGAAGGCCTTCATGAAAGCTAACATCCTCAGTGCTTTCCGAAAAACAGGTATACGTCCACTGAACCCAAATGTATTCACGGAGGAGGATTACACGCTAAGCTGGGCTACATCTACCCAAACCCATCTTCCCAACACCTATCCCTATTCCGCTTCGCCGGATGTTGCACCCGAGGCACCCATTCTGTCCCTGCATATTCCGCAGAGGGTCGTACCCGAAGAACAATGTTGCATCACGCCAACCAGGGTACACATCACATACAGCGCTGCTCGTGACAATAACCATGCTGGAAGCACAGCTGGTGGCAGCAAGGGCTGAAGCCGAAGCAGCGAATGCCCATGCGGTCCTGATGGCACAAGAGAACCTGAGAATCAACAATCTGCTCAATGCAAAGATGGGGAAGAAGAAGGAAGGTCGCACACACTTCCAGGGCGCTGCACGATGCCTCACAACAGGGGAGGGGCTGGAACAGAAGTGGAAGGAGGCCCAGGAGAAGGAACAGAAGGAGGCGGTGGCGGAAGCAAAACAGCAGGAGAAAAAAGCGAATCAGGAGCGAAGGAGACTTGAGAAAGAAGAATGTGCCAAACAAGTACAGGAACACCATGCTCTCTGCGAGCTGAATTGGATGGTCAATGAGGACACTCGAAAAAAGCGGCAGGAGGCCGGGGGGCGTGGTCGGGGCCGTGGACGAGGCCATGGATGGGGCAGAGGGGGAGCAGGCGTCAGCAGACCGAGCAGAAGACAAAAGGAGAATGCACCCACCAATTCCGACGATGAAGGCGCATCTGATGCCACAGAAAGCAGCTCCATGAGTTCCTCCAGTGACGAGTTTGATGGCGAGAGCGATGGCGAGGTTCCCGAGGTGGTAAGACGCAGTGGTCGTGCATGCCCAGACCGTCCATGGGCAGCCAGACTTGCAGCGATTGACGAGAGCCCCTGAGGGAAGAGAGTGTTGGAACACCGGATTTGAGAGATGAAGTATGCACCATACATGCAGTAGAAGTCATCTGTTCAGTTTCAAAGGTAATGGAAAAGAATTGATGAGCTGGCACACGGAATGCTGTACAACATTACATTACCTACCACTTGGACAACCGGACTCTCAATCAAAAACGGCCTTGTTCAACGAGTTCTGGATCGTTTGGCTCAATTTTTTTTAGTCACCCCATACATCCATATTCCTGATGATCTATGTATTCAGATTCATGTCTGCACCTCTGTATACGGAGATCTGTACGACTTTTCCTTAAGTGTCCGGGTGCTAGGGGAAGGATAGTACTGGAAAAGATGAAGGGAGCTGAATGTTCTGGCACAGAGGTAGTAAACAGTATGTAGCCCAAAATTTAGTTTCAGCTGGATAAACAAGAAATCACAGCTTTAACATAGCGCAAGGCCTTGCTATATTGTGTAGGCTGGACTGAGCTGTGTGCACTGGACTGGCCATTGAGAGTTGCAGTGAAATAAGCAATTGATATATCCAGTTGATTACATCCCGGGCGACGTACAACAGATATAAGCAGTTGGGGTGGGGAAGGAACAGAAGAAAGTAAGAAAAAAAAAAGGGGATTGTGCCCCAAAAGAATCAAATGCAGACACATCATAGTACTAATGATGCAATCATTGCATCAAAGCGCACAGATAACAGCTAGAGTAGCAGTCCTAAGGCTGTGAATCAGTATGGCTATAGCTGGCGAGCGGGGGAGATTTCCTTTTATGGGAATGCGTAGTGGGGGAGGGGTAGGTGTCAGCAATGGCCCTTAGGTCAGCTGGACCATGTCCACACCAGACACAACAGCAGCCATCCCTAGGTGTTGAGAGAGAATCCAATAGTGCATGACCATGTGTTGAGGATCCAAGGGGAGGATGGGGTCAACCAGGCCAGCATCCATAGGTAGTGAGCAACCCATGCTGAAGAACCCGAAGATATTGCAGAGAGATTACTGCAACTATGCACCAGACCCTAGTGAGAGGAACCTGCTCTGGGTGGCTCGAATAGGGGCTTCAGGTTCTGGATAGGGGTTTGGGGTTGCATCCCAAGAACATGAGAGGAGAAACCCGACTCAGGGGTGCTCTGAACAGGGATTCCAACTGGATCCAAGACCAAGGGGTGCCTGAGGGGAGTTCAGGTGAACCAGTCTCTGTACAACCCTGCCAGGGAACTAGTGTGATGATCTCTTCCCCTTGGTAGGTAGCGTCTCTCCTGGCCGCTACCTAACAGGCCAAATCCAGCACTGCTAGGTCGAGATCCCAAGGCAAGAGACAGAGTAGGAGTTCTGGTGTTGTTGAGCGAAAGGGGAGCAAAGGCAAGACTAGAACAACGAGATGAGAACAAGAGCACTCCAAGCTCAAGTCCAAGAACCAAGCAATCCAGCCAAAGTAAGGCCTGTGAATAGACAAGGTAGAATCTATTGTACAGGGGAGATTCTACCGAGTTTATATACCTTTCTACATAAATCAAAATATGATTGTGATCAGTTACTGTATCCAACATTAAGGAACATTAATGCTGATGCTCCTAGTCCCTATGTGTTATCACTACAGCATCTAGGGGTCACCAAGGAGTCATGAGCATAAAGGAGCCAGCAGGTGGCACCAAGGGGACACCTGTCGCCATTCAGGAGCGTAGTTGTCTTGGCAGGGATATCAGGAGTGAATATCCACCAACATAAAGGAGTGTAGTCATGACCCATTGGATATGGTCATCAGCATAAAGGAGTCCGGGTTGCTATGTAGCACACAGAACCCGGGTTGCATGTGTACGGTGTCATGCCCTTGTCATATAGAGTCCTGGGTTACTGCAATAAGAACCTGGGTGGTAAAGTGGTGAGGAATCCATGTCTGCATGGATTCCGAATAAAGGTCCATGGGATGTTCATGTCCCTGAGGGTGACCAGTGAGGGTTGAGTGAGTGTTGTGGGCCAGGGAATAACCCGATCAAGGATGGGTTATTCCCAAGAAGGAATGTGGTAGGGTATTTTTTTTTGTCTCAACCATTCATCCCTTCCTTCGGTAAGGACTCACTATACTATACCATTAATCATACATTACATATTCTCCAATTCCTCTCCTCTATAATTTCTACAGCTCACATAACCAGTTTAAGAATCAATTTTGGCATCAAGAGAGAAACCCAATTGGGGTAAGTGTAGCTGAGATCATTGGATCTGTCATTTATTTATTTAAATGTGAACTGAACTGAACTGAACTAAGAATTGAGCACCCCTGTTTTGAGAGGGCTGAAACACAAAATAATACCAGTAGTTTTCAGTTTGCATTTCAGCTCACCTGATTCATGAACTGATACTTGGTATTTCACATTACTTTCATTATAGGGAAATGTAGAATTTTATCCAGCTAATTTCAGCTTGAACATCAAATCAGTTTTGATTTAGAAGTGCAATTCTAAATTTTACATTTAAAATCGTTTGAGCCCTTGGCTTTGGCTTCAAACACCCCAAGCCAAATCCAAAGCCGTCCCGAAGCCAAAGGATTTGGCTTGGCTTGGCGTGGCAAGCCACAGCTTTGGCTTCTTGGCTCATGGCTTGAAGCCAAGCCAAGAGAATCACTAAAGTCTGGCAGATCTGTGATGCCGACTCCCATGTCACTGGTTTCTTGTCTTCAAGGCTGTGCAGCATATGTGATATAGCTAGCCCATAAACTCGGGGTTGCACTTCTCAGCAGCCGCACAATGTCCACCCTCAAGCTGCCCCACATGATCAGCTATGCCCTCACTGTTCCTGCCCTCTTCGGCAATCTGGTCATCCTTGCCACCATGGGTTATCTGGCAAGCCCTGCTTTCCACGAGCATAAGTCCAAATAACTCCAGTTTCCCAATAAATCCTTGACATTAGTGTGTGCACTTGTTCACAGCACCTTCCAATTCCATGCTCCACCTCTGCGGCTTCAGCCTTGATGATACTCCTATGTGAATGTCCGAGCTCGCATGCTCATTCATTGATTGGACTTAGTCTGCGCTGCTTTCTATCTACCTTGAAATCTGTACTATCTCCTTGGTACTCTTTGCTCTTCCTAGTGATTCTATCGTTCTTTTCACCCGACCAATGATTGTTTTCCTGCAAGTCTCTTATCATGCTGCTCAGTCCGCAAGATCTCAAGATCTATTTGTTGTCATGTGGGCTTCTTACGACCTGGTTTCAACCATGGAGTGACGTGTCCTGTCTAGCCATGAGAGCGATTGAAAACTCACATTCAATTACTCATGGCAATCCAACTCAACTTGCCATCACATTCAATTCATTTTCAGCGAAATTACGGCACCAATTGACAGCAATGTCAACAACAAATAAAAACTACTCAGAGCCTCCCAGCTGTTGCATGTTCAGTTTTTTGTGTTAATGCACTGGGGCTTCACTGAAAGTTCCCGCTGTCAGGAGTAGCATACCTTGTCAGAGAAAGAAGTAATGCATCATAGAAAGAAGATCAGCTATAGTACAGAGACAAATGTATGGATACTTGGGCAGAACCAGCTATTCCTCTAAGCATGCCAATAAATATGATACATTCAAGAGCATGAGAACAGGAACAAAATTTGGTGTTCACATTGTAACAAGAGACATATCTGTTTCTTATACTCTAGAAGTACTATCCTTAACTTCAATGGTAGACGCCTCTACCATTGAGAGCTTTGTCAAGGGCATGGTGGGGACATTGATGTGGGACAGACTTGCCACATTATCTTCATGTTTTTTCTCAAGGGCAGCAAGCCTACTGTCAATTTGAGCAACATCTTTAAACTGTGATGATTGCTCAAACAACGGTCGAGCCTCAGTCCAAAATCCTGCTGCTCTAGCTAGATCCCCTTGCATTTTTGCTATATCACCAAGATGAAGCATGCAATTGGCCCTGCTGCGGTGGATATCCATATAGGTGAACCCTTCCAAAGCAACAATGAAGAGGTTTTTTGCAGTTGCTTCATCTCCATTCAAAAGAAATATATCTCCAAGAAAGAGGAGCCCTTTACATAGGGCCAACTTGTCCTGTGTCATTGCTGCATATCCCACATATACTGCTGCATGTGTGGAGGTCTGAGGAAAGTCAATAAGTCTCCATCTGTTGATATCTGCCATTCTCTCAAGGCAGTAGAAGGAGACTTGGCTATCTGTTGCCCAGGAAGACTGCAGACATCTTTGGAAGATGGCTCTTGCAGCCATGAAATCTCCTTCCCTGAGTTGTAGGTCTGCCATTATCATCTCACAATATGTCAAGCCCTGCTTATGTTGGATGGAACTGAATAGTATCTTTGCCCTTTCCAAAATCTGGCATACAGCATCTTCATGTGCACCACATATGATATCAATTTCCCCAATAGCCAAAAGAGTAAATGCATGATTTGCCTGAGATTGCTGCACCGAAAGGTTTTGAGTCATGCTGGTGTGAATGCTTCTGGCTGCAGCATATTCTGACTTCAGCAAATGAATCTCGGCCTCGCTTTGCATCATCAGGTGATCCAGTTCTCCATCAGCCATGGCACAAAGTTCCAGGAGTTTCCTTGCTTTTTGTAGAAGGAAACCACCATGTTGGTACTGGCCAAGAGCTGTACAACATCGAGCTTCATGCCACACTGCTCTGGCTTCCTCGTATATATTTGCAGACAACTTGGCAAGCCTTTGTGCCTCTTGTGCGAGTGACTTCCCAGCCTGATATTCACCAGTAATTTCCTTGACATTTGCAAGGACTGCCAATATTGAGGACTGCCGCTTTGTGTTTTGGGCAGATTCTGCCAATGTGAGTGCCTTTTCCAAGTGGTGGATGCTTTCAGGGATTTTCCCTAGATAGAATGCAGAGTAGCCCCCACATGCATGATAGAATCGAGCTATCAGAGAGATCAGTCTGGGTGGAGCCAAGCTGGATATAACTGTCAATCTACTTACATTCCAGGGCAGCATCATCAAAGTGAAGAAAGTGGGATTTGCCTTGAGCAACCAGCAGTTCTATGTTCTCAATGTTCTTGTGATTCGATGACATTAGCACCTCTGTGATGTATTGTGCCTCCAGCCTATGGTCACAAAGCAGAGGAAGGACATGAGGTATATGATCCATCAAGACATGCCGACTGCCTGAAGTTATCACCCTGAATGAGCTTAGAGAAAGGATGCATGTTATGGTAGCTGCAAGATCAGGATTTTGTGAATGCAATCCTTGTAGTAGGATCTGAGAGAGGTTTCCAAGATTTTCAGTTATCTGATTTATTGTGTCAGTGATATGGACTGATCCTCCGTATCTTTGGTACAAATCCAGGAGCATATGGAAATGCTTTTCAAGAGGTTGAATAAGAGGTTGTGTTGCTGGATGGGAAAGCAGCATATGTTCTCGAATTGGTACCAGGCACTTTAGCCGTTTCTTGTCATCACTATAAGCTAGTGATGTAGCTAGTAGTACGGCTTTGGATGCTAGGATGTTTTGGATGGGAAGGTGGCTCTGGAGGAGCTCAATATTGGAAAGGCCATCTGGGAGAATTGAGAGGAGACTCAATAGGCTCCTGGCCCCAGAGGTCATCCGAGGACTTGACAATGACATTGTAATAGAGGCATCTAGGTTTGATCTTCTGTCATGACCAACTGAAAGCATAGATGTCTTCTCAGTCTCCCAGCGGGAAAGAACACTGGTGATGCCTTCATAGTCAACTAAATGTGCAATAAGATCCACAGCTAGTGGCATGTTATCAGTCAAGTGAAGAAGTTGTTTGATGTCCTCGGCTGCATAAACATGGTCCACAATGTCTAGGAAAGTTTGGTGTGCTGCATCATATGGAAGGGGCCTCAAGGGTGGTAAAAACGGATGGGTCCAGAAAACTTTGGCAGGTCGTTCAGCACCTCGCATTGTGATCTATTGATTAATCAATGAGTGCAGTTGTTAGTGTGATAATGTGCTCACTATCAATGCCAGATGTTGAACACCAGTCAGCAGGGACAAGAGTTCTTCAACACCATTTCGGGAATTTAATGGCTCCCATGTTGTCTCCAGATTATCCAAGGTCAACAGACAAGCTGGCTTTCCATTGAAATATTGCACCACAGCTTTGGTGAGGTCTTTGGCTGGTGTCAGACCAATATGAGCACCAATAAGGGCAGCCATTTCAATGCTGCTGGTTGCGGAATCACATGGCACAAAGAAACATTCCTTGTATTTTGATGTAACATCGGGGTGGTGGAGTGCAGCTTTTGCAAGACTTGTTTTCCCCATTCCACCTGCACCCAAAATAGCTATCCTTGCTGATTCTTGGCAAAGCATCGAGACAATTGCCTGGAGTTCAGAATCCCGCCCATGGAAAATCTTGGGAACAGCTGGTAACATTGAAAAGGATGTGGAGCTCCACAAACTCTTGTGAGCATATGTCTTTAGGAAATATCAGTGATAGCCATACCTGAGTTGGGAACCATTGAGTATGTGGTACATCTATGTACAAGATTGGAATTTAGTGTCAGGCAGATAATGCAAGACAATCGCATACAGAAGAAGCTTGGTCAGAATTTGTTGCATCTGAGAGAGCTGCAATAAATTCAAGCAGTTCCTGGTGCATGTTTTTGGCTTTCTGCTGCATCTCACTAACATTGATGAGCATTGTTGGCCCAGATTCAATCTGTAGGACATTTTAGTATTGGTTTTGTGTCATATCAGCGGGATTTGAAAATGTCAAGCTTACTCTGAAAAGCTTGAGAGCATCCTGCAAACCTTCTTGACAATCTTTAAGCATTCTGCTCATCTCACTGTGGCGGAAGAAATGCTTGATTTTGTTTCCATCCTGTTGTGTTTCCACAAATGTATGTATCTTGTGAAGTGTCCTCAATAAACAATCCCTCAGTAAAATTCCTTTTGAGAACATGGAAAGATCAACGTACTCGGTGAATTTTCCAAGATGGTGCAATGTGGCTGGTGGAAGGCATCCAGCCGTCTCGGATGTGATATGGAGGTTGACAATAGCATAGAGGACTTGATGGATATTTTCCACGAGCTGGATACACTCAACCTTATTTCTCTTGACATTCTGAGACACCAAGTTAAATGTGGACACTTCCTGTCCCTGATTGCATGCATTACCTGCAGTTCAGAAATCAATGAGAGGGTGGTGCTTGAAATTGCCGTCACAAATGGGGTCCCAAATGCAGTGTTTAGATCATGCAAAAGTGGTATGGCAGGCTCCAAGCAGGAGATGGCATTGTTAACACGGATGTCAGTGGCAGTAGGCTGACGGGGCATTTGTGAAAGGTGGGAAAGAACCAACGGCTTGAGTCTTCATCTTTATATACATATGGAACTCAGAGCACCGTGTTGATATCTCCCCTTCATCAACTTCGCTGATACACCCCAAATAGGCATTTCGTACTCCTGTGGGTTCTAACCAATCATCATTGCCATGAGGGGCTCGTACTCTCAGCTGAATGTGACCCGGACCCTCGAGTATCAGAGACTCACACGAGCGTGGAATTCCTAACACTGAAATATCGGAGAACCAGATGAACTATAAAAATGGACGGTCAGCTGTCATATACACATTTAAACTCCACATGTTCCGGACCGGAGTGGCCCTCGGACTGGTGCTCTTACTTTGTGAGATTCAGCGGTGGGTGCCCATGAATGACATCCATCTATATGATCCTGTGTTCCCTCGTTGGTCGTCGGAAAGCCGATTGATGTGCTGGGTGAATGACTGAATATAAATAAATAACTGTGAAAAGCAGGGGTACTCAAAATTATCGCCGCTGTTGAGCCGAATAGCCTCCGTGGTAATACATGGAAGGCTCTTGGTGGACAGAGATGTACAACATAAGGTTTGGTGTCACATAATTAAAGCTTCGTTGGTGTATGATATGCCTGGAAGGCAAGTGAAGGGTAAATAATGACATAATCCAAGAGCTAAAATGAGACGATTGTGCCTTTGGGACATGCGCACCGACAAAAGATGGATTATGCCGAGAACAAGCATGAAGAGTCAATTTTATCGAGACCCCAAGCGGAGAAAGCCGATAGGAATGCGACATGATCCAAATATATCAGGAAAGCTTCGATCGTTTGAAAAATGGCCGCACATCCGAATCGGGGACCTTATAGGAGCCAAGACCAAGCAGTAAGTCCGCGAGAGCGCATGCCGAGTTCCAATGAAGAAAATAAGTGGTCCAAATGGTATTACATCCACAAGCTACACGAATAAACAGAACGTCGTCCTTATGAGAATGATGTGTTGATTCGTGCCGATTGATGAAGCCGCCCAGTGCATGTCCGGATCCGAAATGAACCCGAACAAGTAAACCGTATTCTGCGACTGCCCACCATCGGCTTTCGTTGGTGTCCACACCAATGAGAATCCCAAGTAGCCGTGTGTAAGTGACTGGTTAACCAAAGAATGGCCACAGCAAGTGCAAAGTTCGAAATTGATATCTACAGCAGAAGATCAGTATGTCACGAAACTCGAGGAAAAGCCGCAACGTGGGGATCTAAGGAATCACAAGTCCTCCACAATGGGGTGCCAGAAACGCGCGATCCTTGACTCATATTAGTATGGGCGAGATATTGGCAAGGAATAGAAATAACCAAGCACCAGAGAAACGACCCAACTCCGCGTCGAACGGGGATGCACAACAACAACAGTCTGTAATGCCAGATGCGGACGTTCACTATCGGGTCACTGGAGAGGACGTCGTAGAGCTAGACGTGTGTGTGGAGTTGAGGGGTTGAACCGACAAGCACGAGTTCTTGAGTGATATTTTGGGCCAAGAAGATCGGTACATTACGGCGTGTGGCATGCATATTATGAAAGGGTCAGAGGAGCAACCCCGGAGAAAGGCAATGCGCGTGAGGAAGAATGACGCGTATTCCGAATGCATATCGACCAGGAAAGAATGCGATTCGGATGTGCGAGTGATTAGTATAAGTTGGTGATCCATCAGAAAAGGCAGCGGTATGTGCGAGGCATTCGGGAACGCGATCACATGAAAAGTGTCGGAGAAGCAACAAAGAAACCGACCCCGAGTCAAACTGAGGCCTACGAACCCATTAAAATCGCAACTATGTCTTTTTCGGAGATTATTTGAAGTCCAAGTACAGGCAGAGCCCAGAGTATAGGTTGAGAAGTGAGACATAAACAGTGCGGGACAGTCAGTAAAATGGTTTCGAGGTCTGCAATCAGTATCCTGAGTCAAGGGAATTTCGGAAATGAGGCATGGAAATTTGGAAACGCAATGGGTTTGAGAGTGAGACCGATCCCGGTCATACAAGCCAACGGAAAGAAGGCACCGCAAAAATGAGGTGTGGAGAAGAGAAAGAACCACCCCACCCGGGTATGCTGCAAACCTTTCAAGAATGTTCCGGGAAAGGTGTACAAGGAGCACGGGCATTCCACAAGTTTATCGGGGTTAGCAAACAGAGACAACAGGGACATTGGAATAGTGCTGTCGGACATCAACACACGGGATATACTAGACAAGATCTGATGCGTTGACAGGAGTTATTAGAACTGGTCTCAGTATGACAGACCAAGAGGAAAAGGAGCTTTGGGAAGAGAGAAGTGTCTTGCACAAGTGGATATCGTCCGGGACTGGGAGAAGAGTGCAATTCAAAATACAATAGATTTCGGTACCAACTAAGCCTCAAGTTGAATTGGCCAAAGATACTAGCACTCAAGGCTGCGCGGGAGTCATTGGAATAATTTCGAGGTCCATAAGCCGGAGCGAAGGAAAGGAGTATATACAAGATTCGTGGGAGTGGGACTCGTCAAATCCCACTGATCACTCCCCAGTCGTCGAGGCCCAGGGTGCCGAAGGGATGGGTGTATCGTTCCCCAGGAGGAGCCGGTGAAACAGTGCACTAGGGTGCAACCATGTAATCTAATGAAATTAACTAGAGAGTGAAGCGAGCTAGTCACTAATCACAATCCAACCAAAAACAAAACAAAACACTAATCCAATCCTAATGCTCGTGTGTGTGTTTGGGGATGTAGGGTATGTATCACCTGTCAAGAGGGTGTGCAATGGAGGAATAAAGCTTTGTTTCAATAGCAAACTATGCAGTCTGAGCACGGTTATGCAGGGGTAGCAGGGACTTCACACCGGCAGAATATCAAGACTCAAGTAGCTTTCAACCATTCAAAGTATTCAGTTTCCTTGTGAGTGTCAGACCCTAACACTGACTGGCAGCTAGCCAAGAAGCAGAATGGGTAGGCAGACTTTCGGTGGACAGACAATTGACTCATAACTCTCTTGTGAGAATGGCGGCAATCAACAAGCAGGTATAGTTACACAGATGGTGAGGGCGGGCCTAGTGTGCTCACGCTTACACTGCTGGTGGCCACTCTAATTTGAGGCGTGAGTTTACATTCTAAACTGGCTCTTCACAATTGCATTGCGTGAGACCTAAGTCTAGTGGGTCTCTTCACCAAGGTTGAATGTGTAACACTTATATCTGGGCAATGGTATTGTCCCATCAATGTCCTGTGTCTTACAATCTTTATCTGTGTGTCTTCAAGTCTCTGATATCTTTTCAAACAAATCCAGAGTCTACTATATTGCCCGTATATCTGGGGGATAGTTTACTGGCTAATACAGAGTACACAGCTGGCTTTTATACATTTTAGAGAGAAGTAAAGGAAATAGACAGAATGAATAGGAAGAGTGAAGGGTGGGAGCCCGAGTAGTGAATGGCCAATGGCATAGAAGGGATTCTTAACCATGAGTCTTATGACCTGTTACTGGGGCTATTCCACATGTATTTCTCTAGCATGCCATAAGTCGTGCTTAGTTGTCTTGGTTTCCATCTTCTGGCTGATCAAGTCAGTTTCAGTCAAGTCCTATTCAACATCTGAATAAAGTCCTGCACTTCACAAGCTCAGTGGAACTTATTAGAGTCTAGACAATGATCAATATATATATACTATTAAATAGCTGAGTCCTCTGAACTGTCTAGGTAAGTAAGGAAATGGCTCACCTCAGTACGTTGTGGAAGTACTGAGGAGAGCCTTGGGCTGGTGTGTCTCTTTCATTAGAGACCCCGCTCAGGCCAATCACCCCATTGACAGATGATCACTGATATTGCTGTGTTGCTTCTGCAACGCACAACACTCCTCCTCAATTGGGAGATTGTCCCAAATGCACACTTCAAGCCTGCTAGCTCTCTGAATCACTCGAACGATGGTGTCGGTAGAGCCTTGGTGAAGATGTCAGCCAAGTTGTCTTTTGTGGGCACATCAATGAACTGCACAAGCCCAATATGTTTGGTTTGTTGGTGGAAAGAAGGGTCCTCAGTGAGCATTTGTGCACCCCTGTTGTCGATAAAAATGATGGTTGGACTCTTTTACTTGAGCCCGAAGCCCTCCAAGACATTGCAATCCCATGCAGCTTCTTTCGTAGCAAGTCCAGCAGCCATGTATTCCGCATCTGTCAAGGATGTAGTGGCGGTCACTTGCTTCTTGGACATCCAGGATACCAATCCTGAGCCCAATGAGAAGCAGTAGCCTGAGATCAACCTCCGTGTGTCTGGACAATTTGCGTCTGGTGAATTTCGCTGTTATGTCTCCTCTGAGCTCCAGTTTGAAATCTCTGGTTCCCTTTAGGTACCTGATGACATAAAGTGCCGAATTCCAGTGCACTTGACCATGTCTGTTGTTAAAACAGCTCAGTGAGCTCACAGCGTGCATGATGTCAGGGCACATTGAGATCACAAGGTACATGAGAACTCCCACAAGTCATTGACAGGGCTGCTTTGCGGCTCGTCTTCCCTCCTCTGATTGTGGGAGGTCTTGTTCTGTGAGTCTGGTGTTTGAGGGAAGAGGTATTCTGATGGAGGTTGTGTCTTTGCAGTTAAATCCAGCCAGGATTTTGTCAATAAGCGCCTCCTGGGAGAGATGAACAGTATGGCACTTTCTATCCCTGTGAATCACCCATCCGACAATGAAATTAGTATCTGCTTGAGAGATCTGCCACTCAGCCAGCAACTCCTCCTCAAATCTGTGCTCCTCCTCGACACTGCTAGTGGCAAATGTGAAATTGTCGACATGCACTGCAGTGAAGATAATGCCAGAGTCACGTTTGTGGTAGTAAATGCAGTGCTCAATGCTGAGCTGTGTGAAGCCAAGGGCTTTCATCTGTGCGTCCATATGTCTGTTCCAGAGCTGTCCGCCTTGTTTCATCCCATACCCTTGTGAAGCTCCCAAACCCAGTCTTCCTTGCTGGCTTCCTCAAAGCCTTTTGGTTGCTCCATCCACATTGGTTTGTCAATGTCTCCATACAGGTAGGCGGTTTGAATGTCAATCTGGGTCAGCTCAAAATCCAACACTGCTGTGATGTGGAATAGGATCAGTAGTGATTCCATGCGAGCTGTAGGTGAAGTCGTCTTGTAAAGATTCTTGCCATAGATCATCTATTGTCCCAGGAGAACAAATCGTGTTTTATATCGAGAGACCATTCTGGTGAAGTTGTGCTTCGTTTGGAAAACGAATTTCCCTAGCATGACCTTGTGGCCTCTGGGAACGGTGGAATGAGATACAAGAGTATAAACCTTCATGTCCTTAATTGATTTCAGCTCATTGTCAATAGCTGCATGCCATTCTTCTGCTTTCGGGCTCAATAATGCCTCTGCCATCGATCACGGATCATCTGGGTGCTCGAAGTTGATTTGTGAATCATCTGAGAAAAGGGCATGGAGGATGGCGGTATTGACAGCACTGAGAGCATTGTCCTCATTTCGTGAGTGCTCCTGTTGCCTAGCTTCCCGATTAGTTTTGACATGTTCACTGGCTGCTTTAGATTCTTTGATGGCCCTGCGTAACTTGTCTGTGGCTGATTCCCCTGGCACACAATTGTTGTGTCTTGGTTCTGGTGGTAGGTTCTGCATTTGATCAAGGCCAACCACGTCTGGCTGTATGTTCACCGTGCTCTCACTATCATTGTCGCCATCTTTGATGCTGACTCATTTCTCAGCATTGTCTGGCATGTCTTGATTCACTATCTGTCCTGGCTGTAGTGGCCAAGGAACAGTCTTGTGAGACTCAATGAACTTGATGTGGTACGAGGTGATGACGTGTAACGTAAAGATCTTGGTTCGGCCATCAATCAGCATGAAATGGCACCTGCACCGCAGGTGCCCGCAGTTATCGCAGTCCGCAGGAGCAGCGGATGCAGTACTTATTAGTTTACCTGACTCATGTTTCTGACTTGTTAGTTGACTCAGTAGTGACTCTGAACCTTAGTATAAATACCCTAGTTAATAGTTAGGTAGGGCAGTTGAATTGACAACTTCACTACGCAATCGAGCTTGAACTCAACACTTACTGAACAACAACTCAACAACTCAACTTCTTTTGTGGTTATTCTTATCTTTGTTCTAGCATCAAAGTAGGAGATGTCACATGATGTGAGGGGAGTGTTTGTCATAGCAGACATATGCCAGGGAGTTGGGTGAGTAGCCGATGAGTTGGAATTCAATGGAACGGTTGTAAACTTTGGGGTTATGCTTATTCTGAATCAGGACAAACACAGTGCAGCCTCTCTCATGGAGATGTGACTGGTTAGGTTTCTCATTGTGCCACGCTGTCACGTACCGTGACTTCACATCCTTTTCGGACGCCATCGGACTCCGACGATCTCCGATCCCGATTATATCCGACACTGCCATTCTGCAATTACCCTTGTTTTATTGGTTGGTACTACATATGATTCCTCCTGACTCCTAGGTTACACTTTATGCTTCTCCATCACGGAGCCCTCGGAGTACCGATGATATTCGAGTCGGCTTGACCCTACTTGACTCATAACGACTCGTTCCATCACGGACCCACTCGGAACTCCGAAGCTCCGGTACTTACATTATATCCCCACTAATACTTTACTCTCGTATAAATACAAGCCATGTCGGTAGTTAGACTTCAGTTTGAATATCGACTTAGTCTGCCCTATACTCTTCTCCTCGGACTTCCGTCCTCCTCCGAGTCTCCCTCCGAAATTGGGCATCAGGCGTAGAGAAGGGCGCAGCGCACGAGCTGAAGCCAAGCCCTTCACTTCCAGTATACGGGTTCGGTTCTCCGTTCGGATTCCGATACTTCCCTCTACATCTCAGCCACTTCGTCTTGCTTATACGCACTTCATTCCTCAGGCGTATCTCGGACCTCCGTCGGATCCCGGTCGGGAACCGGTACTTGACAGTATATTCAAACTCACTCTTCTTACGCCTTTCCTCGTTTATGTCACTTCCGCTCCCTGCTGAAGAACAAACCAGACTACGAAACAAACGATCCCTTCAGGCTTCAGCGTCTTGCACGCTTCACTAGACCCAGTAGGTATTTTGCAAAACACCAGCTAAGTACCATACGGGTCTTTTGCAAAGTTGCCCACTAACTCCCACCTAGCCCCAAAAGGGTGTTTTACGGCTGGTGTGCCTGCCGCTTCTGCTGTATTTCGCCGGCAGCCGCCCCATCATGGGCGGGATCATCAACAGGTGTGCCCGTTGGGGTTGTCTCAAGTGTTTCAATCAAAAGCAATGTCTGCGTTGCCAATATTTAATACAATGTGTGTACCGATTAGGAATGCTCCGTAAATGCCCCGTAAACGCCCGAAAAGATGCAGAAACAGCAGAAAAAAAGCCGTTGGTGGTGGCGGGGAAGCGGGGAGGTAGCGGTTGTGGGATAGGTGGGCTCCTAGGGATATGGGACAGGCGGGCTTGAAAGAAAACCTGGAATTAGCCCCGGAGCATTTCACAAATAGGGGGTAATCACCTGCCTAAAAGTCGTCCTTGTACTCCCGGGTTGAAGCGGATTGAATGGCAAGCAGCTCGTTCATCTGGGCCACCCTTGTAGCTATCTCCTCCCCGTCTGTATCCGCACTGCCCTCCTCCTCGTCCTCTCCAGCCCCTTCCGCGTTGCTCCCCCCCGCATCCGCCTGTCCTCCAGGCGTCTGGTCACGGCGGGCAGCTGGCTCTTCGTCCTCCTCCCCTGAATCCACATCTGAGCCGTTTCCATGCGCACTGTCAGGCTCGTCGACTCCCGAGGATTCGTCTGACGCCGCGGCGCTCGAGCCCTCAATGGCGCTTGTGAGGCTCGACCAGAGCTGGCGGAAGCGATGAGAGAGCTTCCGCCGTAGGGCAGCTTGCCTCCCTGCGAGAGCTATGGCACCCTCCAGGTGGATAGCACCGTACACGATCTTCCCACGGTAGTGCTCCGCCTTCGCCCTCTCATCCCACACCGTTGCCTGCCACTCGAGGGTGCAGAGACACCGCACCATTTCCTCCTGGAGCAGGAGAACCTCCTCCTTCCACCGCTTCACCTGCGCATATGCTTTACACCACTCGACCCTCACCCCCTCATGCATATTCTCCTGCATGATCCCCCCGGACTGCCATGCGCTGAACCAGATCCAGGAGATGAGACGAGTCTTCTCGCCCATCCCTGGAATGCCCCGCACCTCCCCGTTTTCGTCGAGCTGTGCTGCCTCCTTCCGCTTCCCTTTCATCGCCTGCTGCTTTCTGTTCCTCGCCTCTTCCTCATCCTCCAGCATTCGAAGGTCCCCCTTGTCCAACAGGCGCCAGTCTGAAGGCCCTGCCGCATGAGCCAGCGCCAAGCGCGCGCTGTGCGCCTGCCGGTAGGTGCCGGCCGCAAGGTCAATTTTGCGCTGTTGATTATCGACAAGGCCTCTTGAGCGAGTGTTCTGATGTTGGCGGCGCGCATTCAATTTCTTGTAGGTCTGGAGGCGCTTTTTGACCGTGAGGCCGTGGCGGATGAGGTCCAGGCTTTCACTGCACTGCCCATCACGAAGCCATGCCTCCGCGGTGGCGAGACCGGGGACAGAGAGCGGAGGATGGGTTTCTTATGGGGTCAACACGGAAGGGAGGAGAAGGGGTGTGCGCTCCGCCTCCGCAGCGTCGGCGGCGTCAGCAGCGCTGGTAGCGGTCGCGAGGTGCTGCAGAGCACCCGGGGAATACTTGCGCTGCAACAATCACAGATTCTTGATCTGGCGCGTCATACGAGTGCGGCGCGTGACAAACTCGGTGAGCTCTTTGGCGGTGGGAGACCGGTTCTGCAGCATGTCAGCGGCAAGCTGACGTCTGCTGGCGAGTAAGCACACACATAGCATTAAATTAAATAAATAAACAAGCGCACTGTTGGCCCTCAATCTCCAGCCCGAGCATGAGGAACTGTGTCATTGTTTCCTCCACGTCGCCTGGGACGGTGGCGGAATTGCGCTCCTTCACCTGTTCCTCTCGCGCAAGCTCCAACTCAACTTCCCGAAGCATTGGGCCTAGAAGAAAGCACTGTCAGCCCAGCTCGACACCTGGAGTACAAAAAGCCACTTACCAGACGGCGGGAGCTGGTAGGGGTTAACGGGCGATGCCCCCATTTCAAAGTCGTCGACAGCTTTCCTCCAAATCGGTACTTCCTCCTGCTGGTGCTCTGAGAACTCCTCAAGCGTGGCCTTCTGTCGCGCAAGTTCTTTCGTTGCTTTGAGGAAACGGGTACAAAGAGTAAGCCCTAAAAGGTCGGTCAGCAAAAGAATACCAAGCGAACGAACAGATAATCTGCTCACCCATGCCAACCACTTTGTTCCAGTTCCAATAGTGCCAGAAGTTGTCCAGCGTATCTTGGCGCGACCCCGGCCCCATCTCCCGCGTACTCGCGCCCATGAGGCCGCTAGACGACCAGATGCGCTCAATGCCCTCCATGTCGGCCTGCGCAGCGCCGAGCGTGTACAGCAAGGAGAAAAGCTCCTGGCACAGCTTCAAATGGCCAAGAATGTGCAGTTTGGGGATGACAAATTTGAGGACGTAGTCTGCCAGGCGGATGCGCAGGGCCGGCGGCATCTTGAGGAGGCGCTCCTTGAGGTTCTTGACCCACTGGCACATGATGTCGTAGGAGAGAAGGAAAAATCGAAGGGTGCGCAGGTGCCGCCAGGCGCTTGCGACAACATAATCCATGTTGCCATACCTAAGAAGAGAATCAGCACACCCTGGTGCGAAGGAAACAAGGACGTACTTTTCACCAGCTTGCAAATCCGCTACGCCGTTCTTGGGCACTATCTCATGGTGTCCGCAAGTGATCATACCGCAGCCCGTGGCCGCGTAGCCCTGCGAGTATTTTGTATTGGCATGATCTAGGGCGGCAAGACCGGTGCAAGTGCTCATCTGCGTGCAGTTTGTCAGAGGTTTTCTGCACGAGATGAGATGGGCTCTGACCTCTTTCTGCTCTCCCAGCAGCTTCACAAACTCGCTGTACTCAAGGTGGCGGACAAAATAGGCCCACCCGTCTTGAATACTGGGGTCGGCGGACCAACTGGACACTTTTTTCCTCTTGAGGCGAAAGCAGGCGTCGATAGCCAAAAAAATGGCGTACAAGTATCTGCGAAAGCTCAGTCCCAGCTTGGAAGCACGGCGGCGACATTCACTTACTGCATCTCTGGCGGCGCCTTCTCCCATCCCTCTGGGAGATTTACTCCTGGCTTGGGGCATGCAATACATTCTACGGCAAGCTCCCCCTCACGAGTTTCTGCTGTAGTTCTGTCTGGATCGTTCCCCATGCCGCCGCGTTTCAGAGCACGGAGGTTGCGCCACTGGCGCACTACGCGAAGCACCAGCTGATAGCGGCGCTGCCAAGACGACGTTAGCGCAGCACATACGTTGAACAGTAAGACGCTAACCTTGAACGTGTGGCTTCCCGTGTTATCGGTAATTTTTGCCAGCGTGTTGAAGAAGTGATAAACTGTGGTTTTGCCTTGAAGGCTGACCGCGTGAAACAGCCACAGTGTGGAGATTGTCACCGCGCTTTGCGGATTGTCGGGGGTTGCGGGATACCACCCGTAAGAAAGCAGTTGCTCCCAGCGGTGGGCGGAACTGCTCAGTCGACACTGACAGAAGTCGACTGCAACGTGGTGTAATTCGTTTGGCGCAACAACAACAAATTTATCGTGGCCTGGATGCGCACGTGGACTGCGCTGGTTGTCGGTGTGGCCGAGCTGAACTCTGAGCCCGAGCGACCTCAGCTCCTTTCTATCGAAAAAGGTGCCATTCCACCCCTCAAAGCCGGGTTAGCGTGCAGGTTAGAAAGATGGCCTCTGGAACGCGCACCTCAATGCGACATAAAGGACGTAGCCGATGCACTTCCATGATGCAGCCTTGGCAGTACATCCGCCCGCCAAAGCATTCCGTGCATCGATACTTCGCATGCTCCCCGCACGAGCATGCGCTGTCTTGCCCCATGCGGCCCTCCCGAGTGACAAGGACTCGCAGGTACGCATCTCGGAAATTGGCAACCCAATGACGGAGGGCGTCGTCCTAGAAGAGCCAAGACATCAGCTATGGTGGCAAGGCAGGAAAATCGCTAAGAAGGACAGAGAAAACTCACCGTAGTCGCGTACCATTTCCGCTTGCGCACTCCGCTCATCGGCTCCATATTATTGACTTCAGAGGGCATGTCAAGCCAATCGTCATCGTAATTGACGGGTGGTGTTGCTGAGCTCGACGGGCGACTTTGGCTCTCAAGGGGAATGTGTTGGATGTCGGCATGGCGCCCGTCAGCCGATAAATTCCCAGCTCGAGCAACCGGAGTGGATCGAGGCGCTTCCTGGAGCGAGTGGCCAAAATCTCGCAGCGAATAGACATTCTTTGTCCGCTTCCTTGAGGGGCCGGAAGTTTTCTTCATTAGAGACAAAGAGAAAGAAAGAAAGAAGACGCCTTCGAGAGCCGCCGAGCTCGAAGTCGCAAAGGGATAGTAAGATCACGTGGTGGTAGAGCGGTGTATGGAAGGAAGAGACGGCCAATATCTTGGCTCATGTCCAAAGACATCAGTTCTGTATAGATTTCCTATGAGACACCCGAATTTCTTATAATTCAAGTTTGAGGATTTCGTCCAAGTCGCCTAAAATAAATTATACCAAGGATCTTGCGGCTACCTTACTTTTTTTTGGCGACAACCCGAACCGGTAGCATGAGATGGCCCTATCAAAGATGGAATCTCGGAATTCTATCACATTTGAATCAATAGCGGTCACATTCAACATCCGTATCCTGTTTTGCCTATGCCGCGCCTAAAATAAAATGGTACCAAGGATTGGACAGCTACTTTACTTTCTGCCGATGATAGCCCGCACCTGCGCATGTTGATCTGCCCGTCCCCCGCTCTTCAGATCAAGCGCCTTCTGTGTCAGACTCAATATCGGAGATATTGTACACCTCCAGCGCGGACTCTGACGCGATATCAAAAGCGTCACCCGTGCTGGTGGTGACGTCGACCTTGCGGAACGACCCATCGGCGAGACCACGACGTGCGGCTGATGAAGCCTGCTGTCTGAGAAAGACGAAGGTCAAAAAAAAAACTTGACCAGATGTGCGACTTACTGGTTCGCGTAGATGGTGGTTCCAGTGCCGCGGGAGTAGACGTAGAGCATCTTCTTCTTTCTACCGCTCGGTGTGGATGGCGCTGAGACGGACGCGGACACTTTCATCGTTGCCACGCTGCTTTTTTTCAGAGCGGGAGTGGAAGTTGCGGGTGTGGATGGAGAAACAGCGGCAGGCATGCTTGGTCGACGAGTGGCATCCAATGCACTTGTAGCTGCTGACCACCCCGAGTACTTCTTATGGGAGGCGCTGGGGAACTTGTTAACCTGAAGACATGCGTCCTCCCTGAATTATCCTCGGAAACTGCCAATTGTGACAGAAAAATTGCTCACCAGTGCGTGTAAATGCCGGGGACGCGACCAGAAGTAACAACATAGAAAGTGTAGGTTTCGGAGCCCCGGGTATCTTCGAAACCCTTCCGTGGATAGAAGCTTGGCTCCTCGACGAGATTGAGGCGTGCAAACACAGTATCAAAGCTGGTGTTGACCATAACACAGAGGGTGATGAAGGTCAGAAGAGAGCGGAGGGACAGCCATCTGATTGCACAATGTGACCAGATTAGGAAAGGGCAGGCGAACACTAAGTTCGAAATCTTGGAATGGACATGTACTCACTCCGGGGGCGGAGTAAGTCTCCATTTATCATTATATATTGAATATGATCTTCATTGAGCATGCAATCTGCCCAATACCGATTTTTTCCACAAAGATTTTTCTCAATTGGTTCCCGTCACTGGCTCGGAGCTTTCGTGCCAGGTAGGAAGATATAAAAGCCATAGTTGAGCTTCCCAAAGTGCAAGTAACGTCAGTGAATTATAAAGAACAAAAAAATTGCATACTCCATGTCCAGTAAGTGCATTTACCAAACGGTGCTTTCAAGTTGAACCGCATATTACGATCCAGTCAACGTAGTTAGGACTGCGTCGTTTGGATAATGGGACTAGGTAGGTACACAATTGAATAATTGTGCATTCTTGGAACGTTTGGAATGGGTTGAATTTTGCGTTTACCAAACGGTGCTTTCAAGTTGAATCGCATATTACGAGCCAGTCAACTAATCGTGTATTCTTGGAACATTTGGAATGGGTTGAATTTTGCATTTACCAAACGGTGCTTTCAAGTTGAATCACATATTATGAGCCCGTCAACGTAGTTAGGACTGTGGAACATTTGGAATGGGTTGAATTTTGCATTTACCAAACGGCGCTTTCAAGTTGAATCGCATATTACGAGCCCAGTCAATGTAGTTAGGAGTGTGTCGTTTGGGTAATGAGACTAGGTAGATACACAATTGAATAATCGTGCATTTTTGGAGCATTTGGAATGGGTTGAATTTTGCGACTCATGCTTTTGGCCTCTTAGTACGGGCGCTTGCTTTTCGAAACTTAGGTGCTGGTCTAGAAAAGCGCACCAATGCTTCGTGTCAACGATCCAATGCCAACGGGTGAGGTCAAGAAAAGAGGGCTCAATTTACAGGCATATAAGTACAAGATTTGATAGACAGAAATTTATAGTCCACGTAAGATAACAGCCTAGCCTCGGCACGCCTTTTTCTTGGGCGGGCCGTCGTCGTTCCCGCTTTCGTCCTCCGTCAAATCACTGAAGTCTGCGACATCACCCTCGTCCCAGACCTCCACCCGCCCCCTCCCGCTGAAGTTCTTCACTTTGGCATCTTTCCACTGCGTAAACTTCTTCAAAGCCGTCGCACAGCGCGTTTGGCACTCTTCCTCCCTGCGCGCAAGATCTTCGGAGGCAGCAGAGGCCTGCCAATCGAGATCAGAGCAGAAGCCGTTGGCGATCCAGCGGAACAGCCCTCTGGCGGAATATTGGATGAGCGAAAAGCGCTCCTCGCCGTCCTGAATGGGGGTGTTCGAATGGGTGACCACGGCGGATGGGATAAGAATGCTACACCCGGGGGGGAAGCAGATAATGAGGTCGTAGTCCCAGCAGACAAGATGCCCGCCGTGGTCGGCATTGAAATCGCCAAGCACGCCGATGAGGCACATCCCGTCCGCCTTATTTCCGCCGTCGACGTGGGGAGGAGAGACAGAGACAGGGCCAAGGTTGAAGGTCGCGGCGGCCAAGGGGCTGCGTGCCCAGGTGCGGTGTAAGCGAGGGTTCTTCCGGAGCAGCGCCTACTTTGCTTTGTGATAGTCACTGAAGATCGGATAGCACAGGGCTTGGAACAAAGCTAACAGCTGCAAAATAAGCGAAACGGCCTGCTTCGCCAAACAGCTGCTTACGGATCGGGTACGTAGCCATGCGGCCGATGCTGGGGTCTTCCATCAGCTCGTCCATCGCTGCGGCGTTGGTCTGGGAAGAAGCTTTGATGTTGCCAACCTCCTGCCTGCCGCCCCTGAATGCAAACCCGCGGGCGGCAGCAGGAAACCCGTCCCCCGTAGCCCGGCGATGATGGTATGCGTCTGCGGGGAACGTCATCTTCTCCCGAGTGGCGTGCATGGCGGCGGTGGCTGCCTCGACGACCTCAGCCCATTGTTGACCGGGGACGGGAGGGTTGATCAAAACACCGATGATGTGCCCTTTACGGTCGACGATGACGTGACATTTTCTGCGAAAAAGAGCCAGCTGTCAGTCGAGAAGAAAAAAACAGGGTGAGGAGAGAAGCCGGCTTACTCCCCCTGCCAATCGATGTACCGCATGTGCTGCTTCAAGACTTCCGGCTCGTGCGCATGGGTGAGCAAAGGGTGGTCGAGAGGCTGGGGCATCCTGGTCCAGCGCTGTTTTGTGGCTCAAAAATCACTAGCAGAGAACGAGGCATGGACAGGGGCAGATTGCGCCGCCTTCTCGAGAACTCGGGCGGTGGGGACAGGCGGCGTCGTACTGTTGAGAGCTTGAACGGTCGCAGCCCTACGGCGCTCGCGTTGGTGGAGCCTCTGCTTCTGATTCTTCTTGGCGTTGCGCGTAAGAGCGGGAGCCATAGCCGTCGTAGCACGAGCACTTGAGAAACGCGTGGTCTCCACAGCGGCGTCTTCGAGCTCAATGCTCTCGTCGTCGTTGTAGGCAGATCTGCTGTCTTCACGAGCTAGGCGCATGGCATTCTTGTGCTTGAGCGCCTCTTCAAGATCGTACTCGGCGCAAACGATGGGCTCGCCGAGGTCCAGGTCTGTCAAATATGTGAGAATGACGAAGGTACGGAATGAGCGCCGAGCCAGAAGCAAAGTTAGAAAAACAGGTTAACAAAGGAGGGCCGCCCTGTTCTATGGTGGGAATGTAGGCGGCCCCGAAAATTGCCACCCTGCTCCATGGTGAGAGTGGGGGTGGCAAGCATGAAAGGATGAAGTACAGAAAGAGGGGAGTTGGTTTTGAGGAAGACAGACGAACCTCCAAGAGCGTGCATCTGTTAGTGAGATGAAGGAAGCAAACAAACCAGTCACGTCAGGTGCTAAGTGACTTGACGCATTGTTCATGTTCTCGCCGATCAATTTCGCCGTCTTCACTGAGCTCATGCCACCCAAGCCACCACCCACGCGTGGCAACAAAGGGTACTTCCACGGTGCCCCCCTGGAGCTTCTCTTGGAACATCTACCTGACTATCTCGCTGTGGAAAAACACAAGAAAGATATATTCTGGACTAAATTCAATCCGGTATGGGACGAGGTGTTCCCTCGCCTGGCTGAGGGCAGCGACGAACTTCAAGAACTGGAAGATCTTGAGGAGAGCTACAAAGAGGAGAAAGAAGAAGTCAAGGCGGTGAATGAGCGGGAGAGGAAGACAAAGGGGCGTTGGAAGGGCGTGTTCCGCCCTCATCCCCAGACAAGCGAGAGGCTCAACCAGCTCCGTGCCCAAGCAGCTGATGAAGTGGTTTTTTTTTTCTTTGACCTTAGCGCGAGCATCTCAAAGCCTGAAATCGCCCCACAGAAATTGAAGAGCTGGTTTTCGAACGCCAAAACGAAGGACAAAACTCGGAAAGTGGAACCCTTCCGCTCGTGGCTGTCCCGCCTCACAGCTCTCCATGGGCCTCCTCACCGCCTCCAGATGTCCTGGGTCTTGTGGCAGCATCCCGAGCACGGTGAAGCTCTCCGCATCCGCTATCGGAAGCTCTACAGCAAGGACGCTGATGACAAGGCGGACAACGAGAGAAACGAGGTGGATCCGTTTGAGAAGGACAGTGACGGCGATGGCGATGGCGATGGCGACGACTCTCGTCCGGGCCAACTGTTGCACTGGAAATTTCGCCTCGCCCAGGCTTATTTTGAGAAGCTTACAGATGAGGAGAAGGAACAGCTTTGCGACCAGCGAGAGCGCGACTTCGAGGAGCGGCGGGAGGTGTTCCGCAAGTCCCTGAAGGGCGAGACGGAGTGTAGCCCTGACGAATTAGCAGAGTGAGTACGCCCCGCTCTCTTTTGCTTAGCTTCTAATCTTCCCCTTTAGGCGCCGCCGCCACACGGAGGTGATCTCGCAGAGAACCCTTGTGACTCTCTGCGCGCAGATGAAGTGCAAGGGCCTGCTGATACTCGGGGAGATTGTGGAAGGTGACGACGACGAAGTGTTCCTCTCCATGTATACTCGCTTTGCTGGCTTCCCATCTGAGCGCTCAACTCCCTCAGGGTCACGTCAGGTTCTCTCGCCAAGCACCCCGGCATCCACTTCGCGAAGTGGGCCCCCGTGCGCTCAAAGTCCATGCTCCAGACTTTTGCAGACTTCTTGGTCGCAAGCAAGAAGGACGAAAAGGGTGCGTGCATGATTCGTACTCAGAAAATGGCGCGCTGACGGACAGGGCGCAGGTCTTCTCGGCAGCCTGCTTGATCCAGGGCCTCCAGCCACCGCTGCCTCCACCGCCCCTGCCCTCTGCTCGCAGTGCCTGGGTGGGCTGACGCGGCTCGACTCGCAGCCCCCTCCGGACACTCCCAGCAGAAAGACGGCAGGGAAGAAAAAGCGCGCGGCAAAAGAAAAGAGCATGGGGGGGAGAAAGAGCGTGGGGAAAAGAAAGAGAAAAGACCAGGAGGAGGAGGAAGAGGTGGCGGATTCAGGCGCAGAGGAGGAAGAAGACGGTTGGCAGGCTTCGGGCGAGGATACAGAGGACCAGGAAGATGAGCTGGAGAGCAGCACCCACGCGACTTCGCACCACGAGGGGGATGAAGGCGAGTGTGACGAGGAGGAGCCTTGCGCGGAGCTGCAACGCCCCCCGAACTCTCCCATGCGGAGGGCGCTCGATGCCATGACGCACGCCGCTCGCGACTACACCATCCGCGACTGGAACACCCTCAGCGATTACGAATTCGACCGGGAGAAGAACGTCGCCAAAAACCGAGAGCTTTTGCGCGCGCTTATTCCCCAGGGTGGTACTGCCGCGGCGATGGGGTTAGCCGGACCCGCATACGCCGCTGGGCCCAAGCCCGAGAACGCCCTCCCCCCAGAGCCTACGGGCGCGTCGCCTGCGAGGCCAACGTCGCCTGAGGGGGCTGTTGCCAACGGCACGCAGGCACCTCCCCCCGAGCACGACGCCGACGCCGCCATGACTCCCCCCGAGCCTGAGGAAACCACATCCGCCGTCACGCATGCAGCTATGCAGGCGCCTCTCGCTGACAGCAGCATGGCACTCGAGCCGGAGTCGACGGCATCCCCGCCCGCGCCTGCAGCTGCACAGGCGCCCCCCGCCAACAGCAGCACCATGACGACCTCCCCGGCGCCAGAGACAGCCGTAGGTAGCGTCACGCCCGCCGCCGCCGCTTCTCTCGCGGCTGCTTTGTGGTCTGAAAAGCACAATGTTGTGCTGGCGCTCTTCCGTTCGGTGAACATGCCGGAATGGACAGCTGTGGTGAACACATGGGGCGCTCTCGAGAAAGCAGTCTCTGAGAAGACGCCCGTTGTGCTGTCTACGCGCGGCCGCCCTGCGGCTGTCGGCTGGTGGGTGCAGCGCGGTCGCAAAGACGGCAGAATACCAGCGAATCTCAGCAGTGACGACGAGAAGGAGGATTTTTATGAGGGAGTGATGAAGTGGTGGTTGGAGGTTAATCCAGCGTGGAGGAAGGAGGGGCTTGCAAACACGAGTGCGCCAGACTTCGCGGTACAGGGGTTGAAGCAAGAGGCTGGAGGGGATCTTGGCAGCCTGCCGCCTGGGCTGAACGGGCTCACCAGCATTGTTGCCTGCCTTTGGTGGTGGTACAGGCTGGCCGGGGTTGCTGAGGGCGTGCCTGCCTGGAGGACGATGGCGGAAGACATTGCTTGGGTCCTTGGAGAGAAAGTCAGAGTGCTCACGGGCAAGCGTGCTGCCTGCTTCTCCTCAGAAACACCCTCGTCCAAGCGTGCCCGCATGGGGTAGAGTCCTGCTGTTTTTTATCGTAATTTGTTGCCTGAATCGAAGCTGTTTTTCATCTATCCAAAAATGGAAGCCATCAAAGTAGTTTTACGGCTCAAAATGGCCCGATCAGGTGGGGGCAGGCGCGCCGAACAAATAATACCCTTTTAGGAAGCCCGGACGCCGGCCGCAACGGTGAGAACCTACGAAAAACGGGCACATCAGCCATAAAACACCCTTTTGGGTCTATATGAGAGTTAGTGGGCAACTTTGCAAAAGACCTCTACAGTACTTAGCTGGTACTTTGCAAAGTACTTACCATACCAGCTGCAGAGCTTGCGGAAGAAAATGCGATGGAGATGACGTGGATGGAAAGAAGACAAATGTGGCCAGTTTGGTGACGTCTTGTGTTTTGAACGGGCCTTGAGGGGCTGATCGGGCATCTATAATTCTTCAAGCGCCTGGGCGCTCAACCTAATCCTTGATCAAGAGGGTCAGCTGCCAGGAGACGACGTCGAAATGGAGGAATTTCGGAAGCACAAACAGATGCAATCTGATTCAGCACATCTGCTTAATATACGAGTAATTGCATTGCATCTAATGCTCTCTTTAGTCCGTATAACTCCTGTTTAGGCTGAGAAAATCTCAATTCCCTTCGGTTTAGAGTTATTGAAGCAAACTTCATGTAGTGCTGTTTGAACTTATCTATCAGGTCCGTCTGATAAATTTGAAGCCCCACGGCCGTCCATGATGTGTCTACGGCTAGGACTATGTCCATATCAATGTCGTAGTTGAGGGGACACAGTGCAGGACTTTCCATGATTGCTTGTTTAAGCCTTTTCATTGCATCCTCTTGCTCTGTATCCCACAAGAACTCTTGATCACCTCGAACTAGCTTTGCTATAGGCTGAGAGATCTTCCTATAGTCCTTTATAAACATATGGAGTACCCCAACAATACCCAAGAATTGTCTAACTCCCGAGACATCTTTTAATGGGCCCTAGTGTATTATTACTCCAATTCTATCAACACTAGGCCGTCTTCCTTCATATGAACAGATATGCCCCACAACTGGGAAGCTGTCCCAACATATAATAGACTTTGTACCTGAAAACATTCCACCGCAATATTTTGAATGCTGAACTACCCTGTTCACGTTTTGGAAGTGCTCCCAGACAAAGCATCAAATACCCTTGTTCTCAGGGATGGTTTCA
The DNA here is from genome assembly GCA_029282495.1 of Mycena albidolilacea. Taxonomy (NCBI): domain Eukaryota; kingdom Fungi; phylum Basidiomycota; class Agaricomycetes; order Agaricales; family Mycenaceae; genus Mycena; species Mycena albidolilacea. The sequence continues at coordinate 744,320 of JARIHO010000050.1, read as the reverse complement.
AATGTCCCATCTTTATCCTGATATCTTGAACTTGGCCCCTGTATAGGTATGTCGTCAATGTAAGGTATCGTTACATGCAGAATCTCGTCCTCCAGAATATATGTCACATCATCGTGAAAAATAGGGACTGAGTTTGTCCATCCCTGAGGCAATTTTACTAATCTCAATGCCCTGAAAGGTGTTTGAAAAAATGATTTGCTAGTTCATCTATAGTTGGTGGTACTCCAGAATGGGCAATAGTTGCCGCATTCAAGGGTTCCAACGCATGTACCAAACAGATGCTTTTACCATCTTTCTTTACTACACCAAAGAACTTACTCCTATAGGAGGTGTTGGAAGGTTCATATACACCAGCATCAATCTTCTTCTTTATGATTTTGCAGAACTCTTCCAACTGCCCTCGAGGAATAGGTATACTTCTTTCTACCCAGGTCTCATGTTCCACTAAAGGAAATTCAACCGATGGGAAGAAATTGTGTCTAAAGCTCCCTTGCTCTTCGCCATTCCAGGCAACTCCTTTCTCGTGAACCATCATTAACTCATGCATGTGTTTTCGTTCCTCTGGCCATAGGAAATTGCCCTCGTGTAGTGTGTCAATTATTCCTTTCCATTCCGCCGTGTAATGCCCAGTAGGAATAAAATCTCTTGGATTTGTGTTAAGTGTTGGTAATTCCACTAACGGGTCTCCAGTGATCTTTCTTTTAATCCTGTACTGCTCAGGTAACTCTGTATACACCGGACGAACTTTAAGCCCAACTGGGTTGTATTTCTTTCCAGCAAACACCGAGAAAGGAGCATCCGCAGATGCTTGTTCCTCAGCTTTTGGCTTAATTGGTTCTCCATTGATGAATACACTTTTCTCCTGGCAACTACAGGGTTCCCCTTGCATGAAAACATGCACAGTATCCGAGATTCTCTTCCTACAGGACTCGTAGACCCCCACATCTGCACTGGCTTTCTGTGGATAATTGTCAGTTTGACCCATTGGTCCTTCCGATTGACTCCATGTAAAGATATCACATCTCTGAGGTTTTCCATCCTTCTTGTCCTTTGGATGCTCTCGAAACTCCCTAAACAAGGCTGCTGCACTTTTATCTTTCTTTGAACTTTTAGATGCACTAAGATAGGCTTCCTGAACCTCGTTTTCAGAGAAAGTCCTTTCTTTAGGCAGATAATATCCCAGGATCTCCATTTCCTGCTTCTCATTAAAGCTGAGTTTCAATGCCATCTCTCCTCATTCTTGCAGCTGTACTCATTCATCGAAGCTTGGGGAAAACCCTGACTTATTGTCTCTGGGTCAGCAGTCAGCCCTAAGTGTTCCTTGTCTTCCTTAATGGTGGCTTTAGACTTGCCTTCTGACTCCTTTCCTCTAGGGAAAGTAATCATTGTGCAGTGCTTGCCTGTGTTAGGATCCTTTCAGGTAATTGTCTGTGATTTGTCACGACTGTTATTTATCTGGCATTCAGTTAAGACCTCAAAGGGTCTCCCCAATAAAACCTTATATGCCAGGCCCCTTATTACATGGGCTTGCAGGTAGACAATTATGTCCCCAAATTTGAACAGCATGTTCTTTGCCAGACCCACTGATCTTTCCAATGATCTATTGGCACTTTGCATGTAAATCTCAATATCAGGATCCCAAGTTAATCTTGATTCTGCTGCTTGGTCCAGCAAAATTGAGACTATTTGAGACCCTGAATCTATTATAGATTCAACTTTGCCTTGCATATTGATATTTGGATAGACCACTCAAAGATTAGCTGAATCCCTTGCTATGTATATTTGTTTTGGGTTGATGTAAACCTGTTTAGAATTTTTGCCTGGTACCAAACTTTCCAAATATTGCACGTATGAGTCCAGTATTAATACCAAACCGTTAGGGATATCACCATCTGCAATTGTGGTAACAAATACAGACCACACCACTGGCAGTTCGCTCATGTTTAGTGTGTCATACTCCAGCTTCAATTCCACTTCATTGTTGATGAAGGGTAAGACATCTTGTTCCTCTTTGAACATAACTTGTTTCACATGGTTGGGCTTTACAGGCCTTCAAGATTTCGTTGGATCCTGTCTAATTGTCTCTCAAACCTCAGGAGAAACACTTGCCAAATCTCTGAATTCCAAAGTTACTTCAGAACTCAAAATTTGATCGGACAATCTTCTCTCTACCCCATCCTGTTGTACTGGAGCTTGAACCTGGTAGGCTCTTTCCTCCATTTCAGCCTCTTCTCTCTGAATAGCTGCTGGTTCTTCTGAGGTCGACTGGACCGGAGGAACATCACGATATGGTAACTCTACAATATTTGCAATTGCTCTGCCTTGGTTTAATCCAGCTGTTCTCTCCAAATCCTGCTCCTTTTCTGTGACCTCAGCTGCTCTAGCTCTCCAATCCCTTTTAGTGTTTGCTAAATTAGCTTCATTACGGTCCTCAGGAGGCTTAACTAGCCTCGTAAATCGAGCCTTTGCCTCTATCCTAGGACCATTTAAAAAATTGGATTGGATGAAGCCCCAGTCTTTAACCCGGTTCTGGTTGTTGCAAACTGATCCTACGTAACAGGTAACTCTCACGAACTGATGCTTTTCATCATCCAACTGAAAGGCTTGACCAAAGTCAAAGTTCAACGGCATAACTGCGGTTGGTTGAGTTTGCGCCATATATGTGGGCTGAACCACCTGTGGAACAGAAGTTTGAACATTTACTTGTCTAGCCTTTGCAAGCTGTACTTTCAAGGTTCTAATTTCGTCCATAGCCGTCTCATGGAAGTCCATTGGCCTTCCCACTTCTTTGTACACTTCAAAGTCATACAGGGCACCAACCCAGTTCTGGCTGATTGCCTTGTTCTTCCAATATGTGTCGACCCTCTGCTTCTGAGTCCTATTGCCCATTGGAATATAATTGCCATCACCTAATTTGTGTTTACCATCTGTGAATGCTAACCAACCCTTGTTGATGTGTTCTATTTTGTGAGGACATTCTCTCAAGAAGCGTCCTGATTCTTCACAATAATAGCAATCATGATCCTTCATAGGCTCTCGGTCTCTCGGATACTGAGGTCGACTCGGGCCTTGCGTGTTGTACGCGTAGTTTGAACAATTATTGTTCCTGTGCGGAGGCAGGTCCTTTGCAAATTGTGCCAATGTTTTGAGAACTTCACTATGAGATTTAAGAACCTCATTGTGACGCTGCTCACTCTATTTCTGGCTCAAGGCATATTGATCCCTCAATTACGCGACAGTGCTGTTCATTTCCTCCAGTCTTTCCTCATAAGGTTCGACTTTTGTGGTTGGAAAACTGAGAGGCCTCACAGATATCTCATCTTTTGTACCAACTGAGAGAGAAGCTGATCTACTTTGGCTTCTAGCCAAAGTTTCTGCCAATTTTACAAGATCTGCAACATCTATCGGATCTTCTACTCAAGATTCTCCCGTAGTTGCTGCATTTGCTGGATTATTCACAGCTACCAGTAAAGCAGGAATTTGAGTGCATAGAAGAGCAGAACTCTATGGACATTTCTAATGTTGTCACAAAGGTATGTTCTAGTGTCTCGTAATAGAAATTGCAGGTGATCTGGTTCATAATAAGGACTGGAGTGGTCAAGATTTTCTTTACTTCTGTAAGAAATTCAATTCCAAAACATCTAAGACAACCTTCTTCTTTCACAGTGATCCCACGGTTCCGCTTGCAGAGTTTCTGCAGAAGATCTATGGTACCTGCTCTCTCTGATTTAATCTCAGGATAGCTAAGATAGATTTCTTTAAGGAATTCCTCATAGGTTCCCACCTCATATGTAGGAAGCGCTCTCCAAGTTGCTTTCCGATTTGTAGGAAGATAGCTTGTAAAGTGCAATTTCCTTTCAGCATTGTCTATAACGCTGGTATGTTCCATTATCTGGTTCATCTGTAGTGAACTTGGGAGATACTATCCCAAGTGTATGGAATTTTAAGGCTCACAACTCTGGCACCTCCAACTGGTGCTGGGTTTGCTCTGTCTGTCATTTCTAATAGAGATGACTCTGAACATAGGGTTTGGGATGAGTTTTGAGAAGCTTGAGGTTCAATAAGACCCTCTAGTTTGACCCTTAGATCCAAACTCAATTGAATTGGTCTGGATTGAGTATCCACAGATACTGACTGAAGCTGTTTATATGCTGCTGCTCGTGATAGAGCTTGGTCTTTTGACTTTACTCTTGCTAGAGTAGCTGCACTGGGAGTCCTTTTTCTACTAGGTAGAGGTGCAAAGACAACTGGTGTGTTGTGCCTTTCAGAATGACAAGGTAAAGGTTTAGGAAAACCAGGTGATTCAGGCTCAAGTTCGCCCTCTGATGATAACTTGTTTGTTTCTGCCATAGCAGAAATCTTAGGACAAAGGGATGCTTCATCCAAAGTAAATGAACTGACAGTTTTACATCCTTCTCAAGTCATAAGACTCAAGGAATGGGTTCTCAATAGTTCTGAAGACTTTGAAAGTCTAGAAATGCAGGATCCAACAATTTTTCCAAGTCTTTATAGACCAATTGGTAAAGTTTTTACTTTGAGAGGTAAAGTCAAATGAACCCCTCACAGTGGGCTCCAGATGAAACAGTGACTATGGGGCTAGTGGTGAGATAACCACAAAACCAAACCTTGTAAATGAATACGCAATTCGATAATGCAACTACAACAACTCAAACACTAATCCTCGTGCAAGTTCGGGGTTCCAATCCAGTATAGATTGTGGCAATTTGGACTTTAGTTCTCTTTTGGAAGCAAGACTTTATAGGTCTACAAGTCGTATAGATAAATTGCTCAAAACTGTTCTAGGTGCAATCACGAATAGTCAGACAAGATTTTATGTTCAACAGTTTTGTATGATGTGGGTCGATAACTGTCATCATCCACAACGCTTGGAGGGTAGATGTTAAATGCCAAATTGACAGAGAGAAGTCCAGGGGAATGATCCAAGAAGTCCAGGGTCAGAGTTCAGAGTTGTTCGGAGTTCTGGAGGAAGGTTCGGAGAACAATCTAGTTTACCACAACACTACTGAGGTGCAGAGTGAGTGTTCCAATCAAGACCAGCAGAACAAACCAAGGAGGTGGAGAGGAGGAGTTCGGAGGAGCACCAGAGGTCGACTCGAGCACAAGAGGAAGTCAAGCAAGATTAATTATCAAATTGAAATACAGTAGCATAGCTAGGAGTCTTTTATACAAATATCCTAATTGTTATTACTGAAGAGGAAAGAAGTAAGCTAAACAATAAGTAGGAAGACTTATACAAAGTCAAGGTGATAGTATCATATACTGTACTATTTCGACCAAGTGTTCAGTCACAGGTCACAGCACCCACCGAACTGAACACTTGGTAAAAGTAGTCACAGGTCACCGACGCGACTGAACAGTGGGCCGTTTAAATATTTTTGTAGGTAAAAAATCGAAATTTTCTCCCCGGAATCTCAATTTTACTTTGAATGGCACTTTCACAATTTTTCAAGCAGACAGATCCACAGTACATTAAACAGTGGGACGAACAACTCTATCATCTACTGCACCCACATGTGTTGGCCGCTGTGAGGAACAGGAACCTTTGTATCCCGCTTTGGAATTCAGGAGGATGAGGCCCTAGAAAATCCAACAGAAAAATCGCTTGTATGGGATTGTCGGATTGATGATAATCTGATACAATTATTTATGCATCGAAGCGTGATTCCCCGCCATCCATGATGCGCAATCTCAAATGAACACTTGAAAATAGGTGTCACAGGTCCCGAGCCCGATGAACTGATGGCAAATGAACAGAGGTGGTCACAGGTCACAAGGCGTGAACACTTGGTCGAAATAGTACAGTAATACAAAGAGAACATAGTCACAAGTTTGCACTTAGGCAGATAAACAGGAAACACTCAGTAATCCTTCATTGCGTAAAAACCTGAGAGGTCCAAAGGCAGAGCGGAAGTTCCAAAGTCTGGAACCAACTCCAGTGGACCAGAGGTCCGGAGGTGGTGGAGTTGGTCTAGAGGTGGGACAGGTTCTGGACTGGACATAACAGTAGACTTCAACAAGGTGCTATCCTCCTTCAAGCTGCATGTCAAGGGAACCCGCAACCTCATTGACTTGGTGTGGCAATCTGCGACTGAATCTAGCATTCAGTTCCTGTTCACGTCATCCATTGGCGCAGCCTCGGGCTGGAATCCCAAGCTAGGTCCATTCCCTGAAGAACTTCAGCTCAATGCCAGTGTTGCCATCAGAAGTGGGTACGGCGAGAGCAAGTACATTTCGGAACGCGTAAGCATTCATTTGTTTCCCGCTTGTGCTGAAGTAATTATCATGGCCAGATCTTGGCTGCATCTGGTCTTGACGCTACCTCCTTTAAAATCGGTCAGATCTGTGGGTCCACAAACAATGGGGGTTTGTCCACCACAGATTGGGTTCCCGCTATCGTGAAGTCGAGCATCGCCCTCGGCAACTTTCCCTCAGACCCATCCGGCGTTGTGTCCTGGCTTCCTCCCGAGGCGGTTTCCCGTGTCATCGTCGACGCGGCTCTGTCCGCAGACAAGCCCCCGCCTACCGCGAACATCATCCATCCTCGCCCTATCTTATGGGACGTCGTCATGTCGACCATGGCCAGCGCGGTCCAACTTCCGCTCATACCCTTCGCAGACTGGGTGCAGCAAATCGAGGTTCGCTCTACACGGGCGACTGCTGAGGATATTGCGAATATCGTGAGTCGGTGTGTCTGTCGCGACTGCTCGGCTGCTGAGTTTGTATAGCCTGGCATCAAGTTGCTCGACTTTTTGAAAGCCATCAGCGCCGAGACCGAAGCCACGGAATTCTCTACAACAAAGGCGTCTGGACTTGCTGGAGCCGCTGAAGGACGACGACGTAGAGCAGTGGATGCAGTACTGGACAGAAAAGCAGTTCATCGTTGGATAGATGGTAATATGGCACGGTAGAATTAATCGTAGACTTGGCCATGAACCGCGGACGTTTGACCAAAGGAGAGCGAAAAATACAGCGCTGCACGCAATTCTATTAGTTCGACAGTGAGCTTCCTCTGTGAAAGATGGACCGATGCTAGAAAATACAATATCCTCCTCCCCAGATGAGACGTGCTCCTCACGATGCGCTCGAGTACCCAAACGTCGAACCCTCCATCCCCCACGCGACCATCATGAACTGGTTCGCTGCCTCCTTCGTCTTCTTCACCGACCTTGAGCTATGCACGCACAAATCAGCCCTCGGGCATCATAACTGCAACTCAGAGCGTCAACGCACCTAACCACCGTCTTTACAAACCTCTCCTTGTCTGCGTGCCCTGCCCTCGACGGGATAAAGTCCTCCGCAAACACTATGCTCGCGGCCCACCCGCGCGCTCCGCCCCCGCTCCTCGCAGTCTCGGTCGCGCGCATCTCGCCCTCCGCTTCCGCCACCGCACGCTCGTCCCACCGGCCCACCAGCGACGACAGCAGCTCCAGCAGATTCGCCGACACGCTCCGCGGCGCCGCGCCCGCGAACCCGCACAGCACCGCGCGCATGATGGCGCGTCCGTGGGCGCGAATCATGTGTGCCTGCAGGAGCTGCAGCTCCCCGGCGGAGAGCGGCGCGTAGAGCGCAACACGGTGGATGAGCGTGCCCTGCACGTCGTTCAGCGTCAGGGGAGGGAGAGCGAAGGAGAAAACACACCAAGAACGTACACGCCGCCACGAGCGAGTACCTCTCCTGCAGCGCCAGCGCACTGATCGCGCACTGTATCAACGCGTCGAATGCCCCGTCCGGCAGCGTACAGAACGCCGCCGTAAAGTCCTGCGCCACGCGGTCCATGCACGCGAAGAACTCCTGCACGATATCCGGGTTCTGTTGCCATCTTCGTCAGATCGTCGAAACGGCACCTGAAAACCGAGACGAGACACACCTCGACCATCCCACCCGGAGCACCCAGCACACCCAGCGCGGCGGTGACGAGAGCACCGACCGCCTGGCGCACGCACGCCTCAGCCTCCTCGCTGGGGCCCGTCTTGAGCGATGAGAGGATCAGTGGCGGCGGATTCAGCTGTGCGATCAGGATTGCCGCAAGCGCGAGCCATACGCCGTTCAGCCTTCGCCCCGCGGCACGACATACGACACCCAAGAGCGGGCCCGCCGGCAGCGACATCAGCGTCACATCCGCGGGCAGCGCCGTGATCGCCTTGAAGAGCTCGCTCAGCGCCTGCCCCACCTCCGCATCCGCACTCCACAGCTCCGCGACCTGTGCCACCGCATTGAAAAGCGCGTCCCGCAGCGCGCCCGTGCGCGGGTCCTCCCTCGCCACCCTGACAGCCTCTACTTCGGCACCACCGCCCTCCGCGTCATCCTCGTCGAACGCTAGCGGGTCTGCCGTGCGTGTCAGGCCCCGCGCGATGCCAGCGAGGAATTCGAGCTGCAGGATCGTTGTCGCGCGTGCGGGTTCTGGGTGCTGTGAAGACGCGGGCGTCAGCATCGACCTTCTAACAGTGACATGCACTCACCGCCGCCGCTGCACCAAGCGCCGCCCCCAACCTCTGCAGGACAGGCCCCACCAACGCCTCCACCGGTGCAACACCCTCCACAGGCGGCAGCGCCTGGATGACGCTCGCAATGCTCTGCAGCACCTTCCCCTTCTCCGAGTCCTGCGCAAGACAAAACGCGTTAGCGAGCGAAGGATGAAAAGGCGCAAGAGCGGGGCAAACGCACCGGCACACCACCCAGCCCTGCGTGCACCTCCGCGAAGGCGCTGATCCGCGCTGCGAGCGCCCGCCGGTTGGCGTCGCACAGACTCCGCAGTGCGAGGGCGGCCTGTGTGCGAAGTGTGGTTAGCGTCTGTTTCGCTGTCGGTATGACGCGGCAGCAGCAAAAATAGAAATCCCCCCGCTCCTCCTTCCTCATTTCCCTTTCCTCCCTCCCCGTCCTTGCCACCCTCGTGCCCGTGCCCGTGCCCGTGCCCGACTTCCCTCCCCGGCCCACCCTCACCCCGCCCCTCCACACTTCCGCCCCCACCACCCCGTCTCCCGCAAGTCCCAAACGCCACAAAAACTCACCTGCAAACACACCCCCGCATCCGCGTCCCCCAGCGCGCCGAGCACGTACCGCAGTGGCGCAAGCAGCGCCTCGGGCGCGCGCGTCGTGAAGTAGGCGGCGTAGGTGTCTGGTTGGTGCATCAGCGTTAGCGTCGTGTCAAGGCGGGCAAGGGAAGATGGGGAGAAGGGGAGAGGAGGGGCGAGGGAATGGGCGGGAAGATGGGGAGGGAGGAAGAAGGAGAGGAGAGACGGAGGCGGAAAAGGAGGACAACATCAGCGGAAAAGAACGCACCAACAACCCCCAACGCCGTCCTTCTCAGCCTTGTCTCCGCCTCCCTCCCTCCCTTCCCTCCATTCTGCCCGCCCCCTGCCTCCGCACCCGCAACCGCCCCGGTATCACCCGTCGCCATCGGCAACCGCCCCCACACCTCGTCCCCGAACAGCCGGTCCAGCGCCGCGCCGCCCACCGAGAGCGCGGGGGCGGAGGACGGGAGGGCGGTGGGCGAGAAGGAGGTGGCGTCGAGGTCGAGCGCCTCGTGCACGGCGCGGAGGAGGAAGAGCGGGGATTCGATCGTCTGGGAGGGAGGAGTTAGTGGGGGTCTGGTATCGCAAGCGGCGAGGAAGGTGTAAGGGTGAAGGGAGGCGGAGAGGTAGAGAAGGAGGGAGGGGTGGAGGAGAGCAGGTGAAGGGAGACGGGGAGGGAGGGAGGGGAAAGTAGACACAAGGACGGTCGTCTCAACGGGGACAAAGGAAAGTAAAGCAAGCGAGAAAACCACAACGCACCTCCCACGCGCCCCCTTTTGCCGCCTCGTCGACGAGGTACACAAGTAGGTCGTCCCGGAGGATGTAGTATCTGTATGCGCGTCAGCGTTAGCGTCTGGCCGTCGTCCGTCTAAGCGGGAGAAGAGGTAGAGGGAGGTAGGGGGAGGGAAGACGGAGGAAAGAGTGGGAGTGGGGAGCAGCGGGAAGAAAGCGAGAGGTGGGGAGAAGTGGTGGCAGGTGTTAGGGAGAACTCAAGTACGTACGCATTAATAATCGTGTCCCCCACGTCCCGTCTATACACGCCGAAGCGCTCCAGCCGGTCTGCAAAATATGGTCAGCACATTACGATCTCCACGATGGCCCAAAAAAAGGAACGAGGAGGGGAAAATGGCGTCCCTCCCAGCGCCGACTCGACACGGGCGGGCTCTCCCCACTCGCGAAAGCTTTCCCACACGCGACGCTGGCTCCCAAAACACAAAGAAAACTCACCCCGGCCCCACCCCCGCGCACACACCGCCTTCGCCCTCAACACCCTCACGAGCGCGACGTACGCCGCGCGCGCGTGCGCCGTGCGCCTCTCCTCCGCCTTCTCCGCCGCGCCTCCCCCTCTCCCCCCTGCGCCAGCTTCGTCCGCAGGCGTCCCGGGATTCGCCGCCGCGCCCGAAAACGCATAGCTCCCCGTCCTTACGACGCCCGGCGTCCACGGCGAGCCGCGGCGGAAGCGCTCGGGGTCGTCGTCGTCCATGTCGTGCTCCTGCGGCAGGGGCGTGCTGGGGTTGGAGGGAAACGGGGAGTGCGAGGAAGCGGAGGAGGCGAAGAGGTGCGTGTTCGCGGCCTGCGGAGCACAGTGGGTTAGCGGGGGTGCACGAAGCTGGAGAGGGGGATGAGGAAAGGCAGAAAGGCAGAAAGGCAGAAAGGATAGGGAAGGAAGGAAACGCGCTCGAAAAGGCAGGAAGGGAGGAAGAAAGGGGACGAAAAGACGAATGGATGGAAGCATGACATATATAAACGCCAGCCGGGCTGCACGAGCTCGGTAGCGACATAGACGTGTGGGCCGTGCCAAAGCCAGAGACGTCAGCGCAGACCTCGCCCGCTCTTGTCCAGATCCCCGTGTGAGCTCGAGGGGATTGGGGGCGCAAGAACGCGGGGCATACGAGGCAATGGGAAGAGAGCAAGATCTCCGTCTCAGTGAAGCTTGCGCCGAAAACGAACGACGAAAAGAGAAAGCGAGCAGGAAAAAGGGAAGCAGCAACGCAGGACGCCTCCCACCCAGCCCAGCCCAGGCACTGCGCCGAGCCTGCGCCTTTTTTTCCGTCTCGAACAGGGAAAGTCTCCAGGCTCGACCGAGGCGAAGAGACGAAAACACACAAGCGTCGTGCACGCAGCGTCTCCCTCTGCACGACAAGTCCCGCCTCCACAGAAGAGCATCTGGGTCAGCCCCCGTCCCAGTGCCAGTACCAGCACCTCCACGCCAGACGCCAGCTGCCAGATGCGTCGTCCCCAGCGTCGTCCGCATCGTCGTCCTCGGGACGCAGAACCGAGAGAGCGAGCAAGAAGAGTGAGAGCAAGACAAAGAAAGAAAGAAGAGGTGGGCGGCGTGCCGGCAACCGCACCCCCACCCAGCGCGAAGAGAGAAAGAAACAAAGAAAAAAGGACCACCGGACCGCGTCTCGTCTCCGAAACCGCACGCAGCGCGCGTCTCCTCGTCCGAAAAACGAAGAGATATGAGAAACAGACATGAGAAACAGACACGCACCGGAATCTCCCACAGCGCCTCCTGCAGCAAGTACCAGAACCCGAGCGGCCCCGGACCCTGTTGCTCCCCGTCATCGTCGTCGTCGTCCGCATCATCATCCCCCTGTTCACCTTGGGCAGTAGACGCGCCCCCCGCGTAGTACGACGCAGACAAGCGCGCGCCGCCCGGGTCTTGCGCGCTGAGGGCGAGCATGAGGTGCACGAGGGTCTGCGCGAGTACGGCGCGGGGTACTCCTCCGCCTGGGTGCTGGACGGCGGACGCGTCGACGAGATGGCCCGCGACCCACTCCACGCCCGCGTCGGCGAGGGCCACGAGCAGCCGTGCGTGTGTCGTTAGCTGTGCGTTCGCACCGTGCGGCAGCCGCAGGGCGTAATCCGGCACAGTGACGTCCGGGGAGGAGAACGCCGGGAACGTGGCGTATGCCCAGAGGAGGAGCGGCTCGAGCAGCACGGCGGGGCCCCAGGAGGCGGGCGGGCGCGCGAGGAGGTCGGACAGGGCCGCGCCGATTTTTTGGGTCCGTTCCGTGTGCGCGTCGTTATTCAAGGGATTTTGTGAGTTGAGGAGGGCGATCAAGAGGGGGACGAGCGCGGCGAGCTCCGCGTCGGGGAGGAGCTTCGCGGGGAGCCAGGCGGCGAGGCATGTTAGTGCGGGGGCGAGGTCGTCGTCTGGCGCGCCCTGCAAGACGGCGGCGACGGACTGCACGACGAGCGGGGCGGCGCGGCGCAGGGAGGCGTCGAGGGCTATTCTGCGCGCGCACAAGTTAGCATTTAATAAATGGAAAATGAGACGCACGCACCTCGGCTGGGGTAACAGATTCGCGCTGCCGACGTCCTCTGCGACGCCCGCGAGGAACTCGTGGATGTCCCCGCTGCGCACGCCCGCCGCCGCCAGCGCGCGCACCGTGCTCCCGATCCAGTCCTGTGATGCCTCGTCCCCGCTTTGTCCCGCCGTATCGTCTCCGGGGGGCCCCCACGCGCCAAGCGGCACAAGCCTTACCGCCAGCGCCACCACCGCGCCGTACACCTTCCGCCGCACCACCCTCGTCCGTCCCTGCACCCCAGCTTCTCTTACGAGCTCGCGCCGCAGGCCCTCCTGTTCCTCGGGCGTGAGTGTACTGAGCTCCCCCCGCGCGATCTTGGCATGTGCCGTGTGCGCGCCGAAGAACTGCACGTTCGGGTCCGCGTGCGCGAGGAGGGGGAGGACGAGCGCCCACGCGGCGGGGGTGCGTTGGATGGACAGGAGGGTGGATTGGAGAGATTGGATCGCTGTGCCACCCGAACTTGTGCTTGTACTTGATGAGGCAGAGGGCGAGTACGCGGCCTGGATGAGGGCGATGGCGTGTTCGATGTCCGACGCGGCGAGCGCGGGCACCGACGACGCCGACGGCGGCGGTGGGGTCGACATCGGTGTGGGTGATCGGAGAGGAAGATGGTTGATGGGGCACTGCCACGGAGGGCGGTTGTGTTGAATTTCGCGTAATAAACTTCGGCAATTTCACTGAAGTTGGCAAAGCTTCAAACTACACAAGAAATGCTCTACAGGCTATCGAACACAGATTTTTCCGTATTAGGCGGTCGAGTTTGAGGTGCTCGGCAGGGGTTCGATTGAATCGATTCCCAAGACCACTTGAACGTCTCAATAATCCTGTTTTTTGGATCCTTTTCCGGATGGTTTCCGTCATTTAGTTTGAGCACACCCCTACCGTCGGCACGTTAAGTGTGGGGTTTTCTCAAATTCTACAACGAAGACCTTCAGGTTCGATGAACGACTTCTGGATGCGGGTTGAACTTCAAGTTGACTTGTCTAATCCCTCAATCGCATGCGAACCTCCCCTCAAAACACATACAGTAGCAGGTCTATGGGCTGCCGGGCACGCAGTGTATTGTAACAGTGTCGCGTCCTTGAGTGCTCGGCGAGGGTTTGACTCCCTCTGGACCCTTGCCCCATGAGGGTTGACGAGAAGAATGGGACTGGGACTCGCCCACTTCCTTTTTCGGTAAGCGAGTCCCATTCTTGATCCCATCAACAATGGGACTCGGCTGAAACGAGGCAAGAATGGGACTCGGCTAGCTCGGCAAATCCGCCCGCCTGTCAATGTGTGACCCCTCCGCATCAAGATCAGGCGCATGAGGCGGCATGGGCGGGCAAGGGATTGATCGGTCAACGTAAATACATCAATACGACGGGTAATCCCTGGAAACGGGTGTTCGTTATTCGGACCGTGCCGTGTATGTCGGAATTTTCATATTAGCTAAGAGTGATCGTATATTCCGTGAACACGCATTTTTTCTCTCACGGTGATAGGGCGTGTACCAAAACATGCATGAAAACACCAGTTTTTATTTCATTTTGAACCTATTAGCAGGCAGAAGTGAGGCATTAGATTATGAGCGTACACCCTCCCTGGGGTGGTAGGCTACACTATTGATGGCCAAAAGTCAGTGTAACAAACCAACTATGAAGGATTGAGTAGACTTGACAAGGCAGCCCAAAAGGCTGTTACGTCCTGACTATGATATCCTACACTGAACTATAGATGGTGGCGGTAAACCATTATCTTATGTGCTGGAGGTGAAACATCAGGGAACTGCTCAGAATTATTGACTTGCTATCTCAACGGCCTCTGAATAGTCTGATGACTATTAAAACAAGATATACGAAGTCAGGATTGGTACAACCACATTAGGGCCGGCAGGGATATCGCGCCGCGCCATTTTGTGTATAAGACCAACTGATTAGATTAGGATGAAGACATGTTACTGAGTTAACCATCACTGTGGTTACTCGGGCGGATCTGAATGATAGAAAGATGCGGGCCTCGCATCAAGGATTTACTGATATGACTGATGAGGATTGGCACTATGGAATGGCGCCGCACCATATTTGCACTGGTCACTATACTGGTCCACCAGTGTAGCGCCGCGCTATCTTGTCAATCTGCTTGATATTTACTATGTGCAGGACTGATAGAGAAATGGAATAGAACTTGACTAAGACTGACTTGACCAGTCAGCTATGACTAAAAGACTGACTTGCTCAGTCAGAAAGATGGAAACCAAGACAACTAAGCACGTCTTATGGCGTGCTAGAGAAATACATGTGGACTAGCCCCGGTAGCAGGTCATAATACCCCTGGTTGAGAATGCCTTCTACGCCATTGGCCATTCACTACTCGGGCTCCCACCCTTTATTGTTCCTATTCATTCCGTCTATCTCCTTTACTTCTCTCTGAAATGTATAAAAGCCAGCTGTGTACTCTGTATTAGCCAGTAAACTATCCCCCAGATATACGGGCAATATAGTAGACTCTAGATTTGTGACAAGACATCAGATATATTTGCAGACGCACAGAAAAGATTAAGAGATACGGGACGTCGAAAAGACTACCAATCGCATTGATATAAGAGCCCCGTTCAACCTGCACCAACTTGTCTCCTGTAGCAGCGCTTTAGGCCTCCAGGACTAAGACTTGTTGTGTAAATCGACGCTCTCTTGTCTCCTGTAGCAGCGCTTTAGGCCTCCAGGACTAAAGACTAGTTTGTGCTAGTAGAAGTGAAACCGCCGCCTTCAGTGTAACTGTCCGCGCCTTAGCCCAGCGTCCACCTTCTGTGTAACCGCCCCGTTTCGTTGAAACCGCCGCCATTCGTGCAGTGTTGGTTGATATTGAAGTAGTGTCTGTCTGTTGATAGTCTGCCCTACCTTCTGCTGCTTGGCTAGCTGCCAGTAGTGCTAGGTTCTGCCGCTCACAAAGAAACTGAAAGCTCTGAACAGTCTAAAGTTTACTTGAGTCTTGATATCCTGTTGGTGTGAAGTCCCTGCTACCCTAGCATAACCGTGCTTAAACCGCATAGTTGCTATTGAAGCAAAGCCTTATCCCAACCTTGCACACCCTTTTGACGGGTGATACGTACCCTACCTCCCCGAACACACACACACGAGTATTAGGATTAGGATTAGTGATTTGTTTTGGTTTTGGTTGGTTTGAGTAGAGTGACTAGTTCGCTTTTCTCACTAGTCAATCCATTAGATTTCACGGCCGCACCCTAGTGCACCATTTCAACGGAATTATGCAAACGGATTGCGGCATTCTGAGAGTTTGTACTATCGGCACCCGGTGCCGATGTTTGTGCCAACCAAATGATCTCCCATTTAGGTAGGTAGGATCGTGGTGACGTTGACCATGCAGATCAAGCACCTCCCCTGTGCGGGCATGAGGAAACCTTGAGGGGGGCATGAGGTGGGTGCCATTTAATCCATTGCCACCTCTTGTCCCTTCCCCTTGTCCCTTCCTCTCATCCCCCATGTTCAACACCGCCATTGACCTCCCTCAGGGGGAAATCAAAGCTTACAGAAAATTCGTAAGTTTATTTTGTCCCCAGGTATATTTGGGATACTCATTTGTTGCCAGGCATTTCCATACACACACAGTGATCCAGCACATAATCCCTTTTTTTCTATAGAAGAGGTACCTTCTTGGATCACCTCCCATGGCTACCAGCTCTTTCTCACACACAACAACTTGGAAACTGCTACCTCCTGGGATCTTGATGATGCATCAACCAAACAGTTGAAGGGGTATTGCAGCTACGTGAATCACTTAATTTTCTTTCTAATTTCAAAACAAATTGACCCAATAACTTGTACATGGTTAGCGAGTACTACCAGGATCATCCCTTCTTCAGCCTTGAGAATACCAAGGCCTGGATCAATCTCGTCCCATTCCAGGCATTTATGGGTCGGGAACATGACACCTTTGAACGATATCGCAGCCAGAATTCCACTCCAGCTAGCTCTCAGGCACCTTCTCGGTCTCAGTCAAGGGCCAGTAGTCGTGTCTCAATGTATCTATCCTCTCACGCCGGTTCACCAGTGTCTTTTACCTCCGACGTGCTTTCATGCCCTTCAAGTTCTATGTCTATGGCCAGAGATGATGCTTCAGACAATAACAGACTGCCAGACAATCCAACAGTGCCAGATACAGGTCCTCATTCTAGGTCAACATTGGCATCTTCTCTCCCTACTCGTTTCATTCCCTTTCAATGTCCCTCTTCGCCTGTCCTTGCTGTTCAGCCCAAGTCGAAAAAAAGCAAGGGGAAGGGCAAAGCCAAGCTGCAGCAACTCAAAATCACCCACGAGTTAAGTATGGATGCAATTGAAGATATAGTCGTTCAGTCAACATGGACTGTTCCCCGAGAGTCCATTGCATACAGAGCTGATTGCTCTCATTGCATGGACCTGCTCACTACCAAAACCGGGAAGATTTTATCTCTTGATGCATTCATCTGATTACAAGTGTGTCAAATGTAGTTCTACCCAGTTTGCACTTATTCACATATTCCCTAGGACCAGGAGTCCTGGCGTGGCTCCACCGGAAAGAAAAAAGGTGATACCTGGGTTTCAATCCTACAGAGTCCATTCACTGCCGCTCTTGCCACTTCATTTGCAATGGAGTAAATGTTTGTGAATTTGTCAATCCAGAGCTGTTTGCGGGGTGTGAACAATATGAGCCGAACATGGAGGCAATGCGAGAGCTTTGGAACCATGAGCTGGATGCAAACGAGAAAGAAGCAGCCTCAGTCTGGGGAATCATCTCGCAGTGCGTGAAATGTTGTTTGGGAGGCTTTCACTGAGCTGTTCTAGATTTTATGGCCGAATTGTGAGGTCGAAATCCAAGGTGGAATGTAAAGGTGTTGTAACTCTGATCCGATGCTCAAATGTGAGTTGGGCTTGCCAAATGTCTCCTTAATACTAATGCACAAGGCTCAGGGGCCATCTGTATTGACTTGTCTACATAACAGTAACAATCCCACCTTTAAAACAGCACCTTCGACTGTGATGGCTTATGGTGGAGGCTGGGTAGCAGATAATAGCCCGGCATATGTCAATAAACACAAGGTCCATGATACTATCTCCCGGCAACAAAAGGTAGAGCATCCATTCGGCATGGGCTGGGAAGGTGGTTACCAAATAGTGTGGTTGTGCTCTATAATTTACCCGTTCTTAGGTGTTCTGCATGAGCTCAATGTCCAGGAAAGAAGCCTTGCAAAGGAAGATCATTACATCCACACTGCTATGAGCAAGAATGGCTTTTGACTTGTGGTCACAATGCATCCCTACATTGTGATTTTCATCCACAAAATCCTTTCCCTCAACATTGATTATACCTTCTCACATGTCGACAGTGACATGGACGAATGGGAAGTTGCGGGTTTCTTGGACCGACTCAACACCGTAAGGTACCCAGGTATCTTCGACACCTGTTAACAGTTTCTTTAGGTCTTACTTTTGCAAGCCTGTACTGTGACAAGAAAGACCGTACCACATTCACCCAGCTCTTAAGGGAACTATTTGATACTATCCATCTGGTAACTGGGGAACAGTTGAAGATATACCTATTCTATCCAGATGCGAATTGCCGGGTTGTGATCATGGACGGGGAGGTTCCACAAGCACAAGCTTTTGGGGACTTTCTTTCAGATTACAACAACCCGGAAATAAGCAATATCTACACTCGAAAGTGGGACAAACTTCTCCAGTACAGTCTCAGGACTTGTAACCCGCACTTTCGACAGTAAATTTCTGAATTTTCCAGTTCCATTTTTCTCATCTCACTCAATCTATAGCCACATTGATGAACTTGGCCCCCAGATCTCACAGCCGATAATCTCGCGTCTGAGATCTATCATGGGACTGCAGACCCAAGCTGAGATTGATGAATGGCACCAATTCTGTAAAGAGCAAACTGAACTTGCCATCACAAGTGAGTAAAGTACAAACTTAATTCTGGTTTGAATGCTAAAAAAACAACTTTTGAAGATTGGTATGCACACAAGCTGGCTAATCCATGGATCTTGCCATCTATCAACAAATTCCTTTCGAAAATTGCCCCAAGTGACTGGGATCTAACACCGAATCACAGCAACTATGTGGAAACTGCTCATGCTGGCCATAATGCAAAGACATCTGTTGGAGTGGGACTTCTCACCACAATTATTCAGTGTGCCCCGTCTCTTGGATTGTTTTTACTGCTGACTTCTCAACAGGGCTAAAGAATGTGACAATATCAAGGCTTGAGGGTTGGCTCAAATTCAACATGAGGGCGTGATGGGAAATCACTGGAATGGCAGTGCTGAACGGGAGAAGCTCTCATCCCAGTGCAAGGCCTGGAAGATGCACAGTGCCACAATCCACAATGGTCAGCTGACAAACTACGAAACTCTGAAAGCAGAGTGTGACAGCGGCGTGGCTGAGAACAAGGCATCTCTGGCTCGGCAGAAGGAGCTGGAGTTGCAGATCAAGGTGTTGCAGGCCGAGATAGCTCTAGACAAACATCCTGCCCAGGTTCTGAGTCTGAGAAGAGATGTCACGGAAGAAAAGGTGTTGTGAAGCGAATGGGGGCTTCAACAGACTGTAATTGATGCTGAAGTCCTCACATTAAAGCAGGGTCCACTAGCCAGCATCTGGATTAATGGCCGGCACCTGGGGACTGGGCAAGAGCCCACAAGTTCAAGTTCAATGACTCCTCTTGTGCTTGGAGATCAACCTCTTTCTGAAGGTACATCAATTGAGCTCAACTCTATTGAGTATTGACCTTGAGATACTGAAATATAGGTGACGGGGATCTCTATTTTGAAATCTCAGAAGTGCAACCAGTGTCCATGCCTGAAAGTATGTTCAATACAGTTGTAGCCAGGGCATCCCAAGAAATACCTTCCCTCCCCCCTCCTTGAGTGATGCTTTCACCCTTGCCTTCTGAACCCGAAGAACCGATCCCAAATGCTGAGGGTTCAGATCAAATGATTGCCCCACAGGACATTGATCTGAGCTTCAGCAAAAACAATATCCTTGTTGGGAAACATCAACACACCAAGTCCACGAGCGCTGCCAATGTGGCAGAGGCAAGGTCAACCAAAAAGGGATTGCGGTGAGCTAACAGTCGGTACAAACCCCTCTCAAGCCTGCTGATCCGGCATCATTTTCACCAAAACTGAGGATTTGATTAAAAGGGCTGGGGTATGAGCAGAATTCAACTTCTGTGCAGCAACATTGAAGTTACGCTTTTCAGTTCAGTAACTCAATTTTACCATAGCAGCCGATGAACTTAACTACTATATTTTCTTCAATTGTACCGTATATATTTTCCACTGTATGTAAATATTCCACAGCCCATGTGCTATGTCTATGGCGGTGTTTTTTCAAGTTGTGAGAAAAAGAGGGAAAGAGAGAGAAAAAGAGAGGGAACTCATAGGAATATATGTGATCAGCCACCTGTATTTCTCTGGCTGAAATGGAGGTCAAAAGCACAAGAACACGCAAGTTCGTGGATGTTACCAACAGCCGGCTTGATTCCGGCAAGTTCCGGTTGAAAAGTACCAAGGTTCCCGAAATGGGAACTCTGCGGATGTTCGTCATAGTAAGGTAACCAATGATTTTCAAGAATCACTCGGCGCGGTTGTCCGGATCCCATGCTGTTGTATGTAAGCAAGTTCAATGTCTATATGATTTTCCAGCTAGTAATTGACTGAGGAATATTTTAAGACAGGGGAAAGACTTCAATTGAGATTTCTACAATAAAATAAGGGAATGTACTGGATTTTCTGGCACCAATGTGTAGACATCTCTTCTGCACCCCCACCCCCATTTTCTTGTGATTTTCCGGGGGGAAGTGTCAAAAGGGAGCGCCTGGCAATGGCAGCGACAGGGGAATGATGGGACGGCAGGGCAGTATAGGTGTGTCAAAGATGCCAAATATTGCCGGGTATCGGCATCGGATCATTAGGCACATTTGTGCTGTCTCATGAACCTCATCCCCTTGGGTGGGCTGCGTTGTAACGCTGACTATGGGGCAAGCTGTGAAATAACCACAACACAAACCTTGTAAATGAATACGCGGTTCGATAATGCAACTACAACAACTCAAACACTATAGTCCTCGTGCAAGTTCGGGGTTCCAATCCAGTATAGATTGTGGCAATTTGAACTTTAATTCTCTTTGAGAAGCAAGACTTTACAGATCTACAAGTCATATAGATAAAACTTGCTCGAATCCGTTCTAGGCGCAATCGCGATAGACAGACGAGATTTTATGTTCAACGGTTTTGTATGATGTGGGTCTAGGTTTGGAGATGATACTCCGATGCGTAAAGCAAGTGATTCTTATGAATTCCGATTCCAAATAGTATCCGCGATTGCTAATCCTTGCGAGATTACAACCAATTGTCAAGTCTGATCCGTTTCCTTATATTTCACGTGTCCGTTCCGTTTATCCAATATGTCCACGCGTCGTTTATAAAGATCCAAATCCAACACAGATAATATTCAAACAGGGAAAACAAACGAAACTTGGTATAGCTTCTGGGTGTCTCCGAATGAATGACTACTCTACCGGTTAAGCGTGAAGTCTAGTAACTTCGCGTCCAACAGGTGGGGTGAGATTCACTGGTGTTCCTCCCATAACCATCCACTTAAATACGTTACAGGATTCTAAATATAAACGAGACAGATACAAACGTGCAATAGGGTTCAGGGTATATGACTAGTGGTATAGCAGCTAGCCGATGAACTCCTGTCAGATATCAAGCGATTAGTAAAATTGAGAGAGATTTGTAAGAAACATCAACGAGCCGAGCTTAGCGATGAGTCAAGATCTACATTGCTTAGAACGATCGTGATGGGATATTGTTGATATGTCAACTTTTAGCCGACCTCCTCGTCAGCACTCCGTTACCTTCCTCGGTAACCATCCGCTCAAATGGTTCTGCCTTGAACCGTTTAAGTGATTTGTCTGAAAATCGTGATAGCCGCCGCTTCCCAGTACCAGAGTACAGTTCCTTAGTCATTTGTTAGATCGACCAAGTCCCGTCCTCTCTTGGCAGTTCTAGAGACGTTAGATGATGCCCAAAATGATCCCTCTGGTTCAGAAGGATGTTCCCTCGTGATAGGCCCTTAGTCAGGGATGTGCAGTAGCCCCAATCCGTTTCCAGGATGGTAAGGCACTTTCCGCGATTGCTCCATTAGCGACTTCCCACTTCAACCCTTTACCAGGATTGTTGTCCAGCATCTTTCTAATGGTTCGAGACACATTATATCCCTCTTAGCTAACTGCTCAGGCCAGCATTAGCTCTTTGTGAGATGACGTCGTAATGTAGTGAAGTACATTATAGTACGTTGCAACTCGAGCAGATTTGAATAAATGCCCGAGTGCCCCAATACCAGGTCTGTCAGCGTGATGGCGGGTCACTGTGTGAGTGGTGGCGTCAGAGGAACTGATGGCGGTGGTCTCCCCAGTCCTATTTTTTCAGTGAGTCCCATTGTTGATGGGATCAAGAATGGGACTCGCTTACCGAAAAAGGAAGTGGGTGAGTCCCAGTCCCATTCTTCTAGTATATACTCTTGCCCCACCATCGCCATATTTTTGTTCTCCGACCCTTGGCAACTTGCTTCTCGGCACCGAGTTTCCTTTTGGCTGTATCCTTGATCTCTGGATGCATCAGTACTGGAGCCCGTATGGATGATCTTCCCTGGTCGTTTATGCGGGATTTTAACTTGTCCTTACCACCCAATAGCTTTCGCTTATTACAAAGTGCTGCGAACCACCCAGCACTTGCCAAACCCGTGTGTAAATCAACCCAGGAATGGGTCTATGGGCTGTCGAGCACGGACCATACATACCCCATTTCAATCCAGATTCTAAAGTGCTCAGCGAGGATTCGACTCCCTCCAGACCCAATTCTCTTGGCAGGCTGATTTTTTCGTTCTGTGTCCCAGTGAACTTGTCTTCTTCGTCTTCGTCCGTAGACAAGAGCGTCGTTCTCACGTACTCCCTCCCATTCCAACAACAACGAACGCACCACAGCCGTGCAAGCTTTCGTGATTCTCGGAGTGTAGATTATTCGGGCTCGCCAATTACAATAAACCTTGAAGTTCAATGAATGGATTCTGAATTCAGACCTTATTTTCAATTTGACTCACACACCTGGGAGATTCCCCCTCAAAATGTATGCAATGGCGGGTCTACGGGTTGCTGGGCACGACCTATCGTTTCTCAGTCGTTCTAGCAGGTGCTTGGCATGGTTTCGACTCCCTCAGACCCATAGGCTGCCGTGGTTTCAGTTTTGTGTTCAAGTTCTGCTACATAGTTAGTCTTAGCGAATTTTATTTCTTCTTTTTCATCTACAGACATGGATTTTATTTCTTGTCGTTCCCATAGGCTCGCCGTGCTAGGGATGGTATCATCACGGCGGTGGAGTCGAGAGTTTGAACGAAGAAAACCACACTCAACACGCATCATAGTATTTTATTCTTCACATCACATCACCCTCTTTATAAAATTAAGCCTCTCTGTCTGTCTGAAGCCGTATCTCCATTTGTAAATCTCTCTCACACATCTGTGGTCAGCTGTCAGGCATCGCTTATTTATAAAGTGGGGGATGGCGCGAAGCGCCGGCCACCGCTTGTGTAACATAAGATTGGGATTTCATTGAAACACCGAAGACAGCTAAAACTCACATTTTTCAATCACAACATTCTTCTAGTACCGGGTCCGTCAGCCACTGCGCGCTCATCATCAATGTGATCGGCAAGTGGTTCGATTCCTGCCAGACCCACTGCAGGTTGCTCGAATTATCTTTTCTTGCCCTTGCAATCACTCTCTTTATAAAATTAAGCCGCTCTGTCTGTCTGAAGCCGTATCTCCATTTGTAGTCCGCTTTCACACGTCTGCGGTCCGCTGACAGGCATCGCTTATTTATAAAGTGGGAGCCGGCGCGAAGCGCCGGCGAGCGCTTGTAACCTTTCAAATCGAACAACCCCCTACAAAATTTCCCAACAGAACTTGAATTCGCCTTTTTGCACCACTTCAGACTCCGATGAATCAACCTTCGTCCGGTCAATTGAATTCAGATCGAACTTGAAGTCGAGTGCAACAGGGCGCAAGCAAAGGGTCTGTACACCGTTGGTACTCATCCATTATATACAAACGGACATCTTGGCGCCAGTAAGCGACGGTCCAATTCCCTCCAAACCCGTGGCTTGTCAACTCCCGAAAATCCCCTTCCTATCACGGCATTGCCGGTCAGTACTGTTGAACTTTTGTCTAGTGTTTTAGTCAACCTTGCACCTACACGAGCTCAGAGCGCAGGGACAAATCACACACTCAGTGTACGGATTATCGTCCACGACACAGCACCATTCTCACATGCACCGAAGTTGAGCCGAAGGGGTGAACACAGAAGACTATTGGACACAATATATGCAGGCACAGCCCGATGTGTACCCTGCCACACGTGCATTTGAATTAAGCACAGAATATTCACAGGAAGTCAGGGAAGAGTGCCGGAACTGGAACTGCCAAGGGCAGCCAAAGGCAGAGGCACGTGAATGCCTTTCAAAGATATCTGAAAATACCAATTTGAATGGTTTTTCGCGACCAAGTAGTGTACCACTATTTGGGCTACTGTACTTTTCATTCAAATCGACAGGGGGTGTGACACGTGACCCATTTTACCTATTCGACATTTTGGCAGTCGCCGAATTTTTGCGTGACACCTCGAAAATTTCGGCATTTGAACCGAAAATTTTGCCTCTTTTGCCTTTCTTTTCTTTCTTTAGGTAATTTGGGGCCTGTGTGACCACTTGGAGGTTCGACAGAGGGCCGAGTGACGCGTGACATCGACCAAAGTTCGTGAATGACAGGGGGGTGCGTGACGTGTGGCTACCGATTTGAAGGAAAAAGTATAGTATAATATCTTGTGGTGGGAAGGTGATACGAGGGAAGTTGGCCGGGGCGAACTCTGCATCAGGGACATCAGAATGGTGGGGGCAGGGCAATGTTCAACTCCTTTGAACATCTAAGGCCAGATTGACAGTCTACGGACAATATTCAATGCTCTGTATCTCAATACAACTTAGACAAAATAATACCCAGCGAAGAAGTTGAAACATACTCCTCATGGACAAAAGTGATGGACGGTGGGTTTTTTGAGCATATCTCCGCGACCAGTGAACATTTTCGCCTTATTGGATATGGGATGAATCCTCCGACCTGAACGCACATTTCTAGCATGTTGACGGAATCAAAGAGTGCTGATTTACCATCAATACTGCGTGAACATTGAAAACCGCAATTTCCAACTTGGCCCACAATTTTCTTTCGGGAAAGTTTAGAAGGTCAGATTGTAGTTTTTGATAATGCAAACAAATCCACAAGTTGAATTATTATGAAATCTATTTTAGTTCAGGAGTTATAAGGGTCGCAAAACCGCTAAAATGGGCCAAAATGACCAAAAATGGCCAAAAACAGCAAAAATAGGCATTTTGTAGGTCTCATAGCTCCTCAACGACAACAAATTACAGCATGGTTCAAGTTGGGACTGATTTGTATTTTCAAGGACTACAATCTGGCCTTCTAATTTCTCCCCCAAAAAAATTGTGGGCCAAGTTGGAGATTGTGGTTTTCAACTTTCACGCAGTATTGATGCCAGATCAGCGATCTTTGATTCTATCACTATGCTAGAAATGTGCGTTCAGGTCGGAGGATTTGTGCCATATCGAGTTTGAGGCAAAGATGTTGACTGGTTGTGGAGATATGCCCAAAAAACCCACCGTCCATCGCTTTTGTCTATAACGAGTACAGCAACATGATGCAAAAGCCATGCAGGGGCGCGCTTACTATATTTGGTTCTGGAGTGAAAAATCCTCTAGAAGTGAAAAATCGCATTGCTTCGACTCAGTTTTTGTCCAAACGTCCTCGGAAGTGGCGCAATTGAAACCAAGAGATGTATAGATGTAGGCTATGAAAAAAAAAATGAGAGTAAACGGGCGAGTATTGGGCGAGATCCTGCCCCGAGCATCAAATTCCACTGATGCCAGTTGCAAAACTCCATGTTCTCTACTTTGATAGCCAATAGATTTTTATGAGAGCTCGGGGATACAATTAAACGGCCTATTGAAGTTTGGTACATAATTTTCCGGGGTGAAAATTGAGGCGGGACAGCCACAGGAGGTCTGCGTCAAAACAAGCGTGACAATTTCGGCAGTCAGCTACACTTGTGACATTTTGTGATGCAGGCTTAGAATTATCTATAAACCCCGTCCCGCCACGATTTTGACCTCGGAAAATTATGTACTAAGCTTAAATAGGCCATTTCACTGTACCCATGAGCTCTCATAAAAATCTGTTAGCTGAAAAATAGAGAACATGGAGTTCTGCAACTAGCATCAGTAGAATTTGATGCTCAGGCAGGATCTCGCCCAATACTTGCCTGTTCACTCTCATTTTTTTTTTATAGCCTACATCTATACATCTTTCGGTTTCAATTGCGCCACTTCCGAGGACGATTGGACAAAAACTGAGTCGAAGCGATGCAATTTTTCACTTCTAGAGGATTTTTCACTCCAAAACCAAATATAGTACACTGCAGGCAAGTGCCATGACTGTGGGTTCATAGCATTTGATTGGCAGAGCACCGACACTTGCTATGGTGTTGGCCAGGCATTGCACAAATCCCTTTGTTCCTTTTCAGCGTGGGAAAGTCTGGTGTTCAAGTTTGAACGCAATGAGAAGTTTTCCCCTTGGTTCACTCATTACTCACTGGCTGCCGTCTCACTCCGAACTGGATCAGGGAAACTTGGAGAGCCCAAGGCAGAACTTACCCGTACATCTTGTGGCCTTTATCTGCACCAACCCCTACAGTGCAATGAATTTGTTTTGCATGCGGTTTGAAACCCGGTGCCCATGCAAAATTGGCTACATGTTGAGAAGTCCTCGGGAAAGTGACAAACAAGAAAAAGCTTTTGTGGAACTAACTTATGGGAAGAACAATATATTTTCTGGACTCAGGAGTGGCCGAGAAAATCAGAAAGCCTCAAGGCTACAAGGTGGAAGGCAGACCAACTTCCCACATTGACAAAGGAACAAAGGGATCTGTGCAATGCCTGGCCAACGTCATGGCAAGTGTCAGTGCTCTGCCAATCAAATGCCATGAAGCCACGGTCATAGCACTTGCCGGTAGTGTTAACCACTGCACTAAGACAGCATTTCATCCTGCCCCACTCACTGGCTGAGTGGGCGTAAAATTTCCATATCCCCACTGCATTCCCAAATGGGACGCAAAATTACATATTTGAAGATCAAGTACAAATATTACTGTGGGAGTCTTTGTGTCCACTCGTCAAGGATGCTGATCTAGCTATTATGAATTCAGCGCAGGTGCACAAGTTTCAGGGTTACAGTAGGTTAGAGACTTGACATCAGCTCAACATGGGTATGCAGGTTTCAGAGTTTTTCTCTACCGGAACTTTTACACAGGTGCAGCCAGTGGAACCTCAATGCCAAGATAAAATGAGTGTGCTGAACCTTGCTCTGTAAGGATGTGTGGGATGGGGGAGCTAGGGAAGATGTTGCCAAATTGCATGCTGGTTTGAGTAGGGGGAATAGTTGGCTGGAACCTGTGCTGATCTTACAGGAATCTCCAGTTCCGGACTTATTGCCCAAGTTGGTTTGCATTGTAGGAATTTTGTGCAGAAAATTGTGGATGTTGTGTGTTGTCGGTTAGCACATTTTCACGCATTTTTCATTGCTGTATAACACCGCAACAAATTTTTCAAAAGTCTGGTGAAATACACAGCTGGTGCAAAGACTGCTAAAAACATAGACTGGACCCGCAGAGTTTGTCAAACCAGACTGTGGTGCTTCAGTTTTGGGTGTCTTCTGAAAAATAAGTGAAAGCTGTTGTTCAGGCCTTTAACCTCTCTTTCCCCCTCACTGGGGGCTCACTATGACTAGTAAGCAGAATATTAGCAGCAAAAGAGAAGTAGAAATTTGGATTCAGAGTTAACCATAGATAGTAGAGAGCTTGAGCCCAAGCAGCATGCCGCTTTTTTTACAGCTTTTGTGTGCACCTCAAATCCACACACCCTGATGCTGTTGCACCTTGTTAATGCCAGTTAGAGGAAAAAAGAAAAAAACGGCATGCTGCTTTTTGCACAACCTAAAAGCGGCATGCCACTTGGGCTCAAGCTCTCTAATGCTCATTGGGCTGCCGAGACCAGATGTATCTTGTATATGTGAATAAATAAGCTTTTCATTTTGAATTACATCAATGGAATACAGGCAACATAACATGTGTGTGCCCAGACTGCTTCTGAACCTGCAAATTTTGCAAGCAAGTTGTGAAAATCACACTACACCCTGCTTAAGGGGTTCATCAACCAATTTCACCTGCTCCTCATGTTTGATAGAGGATGGATTGCTGGAAGGAACATTGAACTCCACCAGACGAGCTATATTCTCTCTGTGCTGTTCAAGAACATCACTGCCAACACAGGCAAGCCTTTCATCCACACATTGAACCTCCTTTGCCTGAGACGACTGTTCAAAAAGCGGTCTTGCTGTGTTCCAAAGTTCAACTGCCTTCAGCAGGTCACCCTGCCTATTGGAAATATCACCAAGTCTGAGAATACATTCAGCTCTGCCGTGATGGACATCCGTATACAGTCACGGCGAAAATTGTTGCCCATACCTAAAAAGGAAATTTTGTGATGACTCACAATAAATGTGGGGTGGACAAATTACTAGCTAATGCTTGGGCAAAGGGGTATTCAGATATATCACTACGTTCCGCCGTCGGCTAGACTCAGTCTGCCGAGGTCCGTGTAGGCTGTGCGTGGCCAGCTACACAGATCACACAGCTGTGTGTAGCCGGCCACGCACAGCCTTGACTCGGCTACACGGACCTCGGCAGACTGAGTCTAGCCGACGGCGGAACGTAGTGTATATGAGCCAAAATACCACTCATTTTGGCATGCACTTGGCCTTGGATGCACGGTTATATAGATCATCAGGTTACTACCAAATCCCAGTGGGGGAGCAATTTCCGGGATTTGGTGCACCAAAGTAGTATATATTATGATTCAGATACAACATCTGGTTAATATTCTAGCTCAGAACCTGCTAGTGGTTGGTGCACAGTGTGTTTTTTATGAGCCATCACAAAATTTCCTTTTGAGGTATGGGCAAAAGAATTTGCCGTGACTGTAGGTGAGCCCCTCAAGGAAAACAGTGAACAATGTAATGGCAGTGCCCTCATCATTCTGGTGAAGAAATGCATCCCCAAAGAATTGCAGGGCTTTATGAACTTGAAGGTTCAGTTTACTTTTGATGGAGTGCACCAGGAGTATTGTTGTCCACTGATGCATTGAATAATTGGCACCCCACTGACTGGTGTTGCCAACCTTTCAAGACAGAAGGATTTCAGTTCATCATTGAAGTCTGATCAGAGGGCTTTTTCAAACAACAGCTTTGCTGCACATGAATCCTTCTCCCTGAGGTGAAAACCCCCAAGTGTAGCATCACAAGCGGTGGCAATCCAGGCTTTAGCAGTGTATATGGATCTAGCTAGATCAATATGCTGTTGCACATCATGTTTTGGAACACCTATTGACGCCTCAACTTCAGCTACATTCAGCAATGCAATAGCATGGAAATAGACAACTTTTCCTGCAGAGCTCTGAAGTATCTCGGTGTGAATTTTCCAGGCCTCACTATATTCTGATTTACACTTATGAACCTCAGCCTAAGTGGTCATGATGTGAAGATTGAGCTCACTCCTAGACATGCCACAAAGACCAAGGAGACTCTGTGCCATAATACACAAAGAGAGACATTGCTTGTAGTGGCCAAGCTCTTTCAGGCACAGGACTTCCAGTCTGACAGCCTCTGCTTCTGTATAGAGATTCCCAGATCCCCTAGCTAACTTTTGGGCTTCATATGCATACAATTGGGCTGTGGAGTATTCCCCACAAATGATGTTGATATTTGCAAGCTGAATCAATCCTTGACTATGTCTCCTGCTATTACCAGCCAGAATTGCCAAGTCTATGCCCTTTTTGGCCATATTTGCAGCCTTAACACAATCTGTGTTGGATACCAGATAATGATACACCATACTGAGATATAATCTGCCTAGAAAGTCCATGTGTCAGTTTTGATAGATCGGTTCAAACACAGAACACACATTCAAGATCTGAATCATCAATGTGCTTAAGGTGCTCTAAAGCTTTTGAGGCCAGAGCCTCGAGATCACAGAGTGGGTAATATTGCCACATGTTCAATACCTCAATGACGAACCAAGCTTGGAGTCAATTATCATTGACCTGGGGAAGGATAACTTGGATTTGGCCCATCAAAGAACTCATTGCTTGCATGTTTGTCCAGCCAAAATGGGCCAAATAACATACAGCATAAATGCTTTCTGATAGTGTAGGTTGCTTCTGCCTCAGACCCCATTCCAGGACATTCTGGATGTTGGTATGATTTGATTTTGTTCAGGAGACTGTGCTGGACACTTGGGTCCCATTTTTCTCCATAAAAATTTTAAGCATCTCCTCATAGTATTTGAGGAGGCTCTGAACAACATCATTTCCAGGAGGCTGGTGCTGTTGGATATATTCCTGGATGGGCATCAACACCTTCAATCTTTTATGTTCATCACTGTAAGCCAGAGCAGTAGACTTCAGAACTGTTTTGCAGCTAAGGATATTTTCAAGCGGTAGCTTGCTTTGGATGAGATCTACATCATCCAAACCATCTGGAAGCATTGACAAGAGGCTCAAGAGTTCTTTTGAATGGGGAAGCAATTGAATCCGTGGACTGGATAATGACAAAGAAATAGACAGGTCCAGATTGGATCTTTTATCAAAGCCTTCTGAGATCAGAGAGGTCTTTTCCTTGTCCCAGCGGGATAATACAGTGGAGCAGCCCTCAGTATCAGCTAGATGGCAAGCAAGCTGATGGCAAGTGGCATGTTGATGGTCAGGGAGGGTATTTTGTCAACCTCCTCCAGACTATGGTCACTATCTGCAATATCAGCAAATATGAGATAGGCTGCCTCTTGATCCAATGGTTGCAAGGCTCTCAAGAAGGGTCTAGTCCATGGGACTTTGGCAGATCTTTCTGCTCCTCGTATGGTAATCTGGGATGAGGTGAGTTGAGAGTATAGTTCAGAAGCCATTTGACTTGCCATCAATGCTAGATACTCCACACCTGTGAGCAGTGAGAGCAATTCTTCAATGTCACCACAAGAGCTCGCTGGCCCCCACAACATCTCAAGCTCATCTAGAATCAAGAGACTTGGTGGATTGTTTGAGAAATGCTGCAGCACTGCCCAGGTGAGGCCTTTGCCAGGCTTCAGTCCCAGATGGTCTCCAATCAGGTTCACCAGTTTGAGTTTGGTGGTTGCAGAGACACAAACAACAAAGAACCTATTCTGTACATATCTGGCCATGATATCTGGGTGGTGCAAGACAGCTCTTGCTAAGGAGGTTTTCCCCATACCACCTACACCCAAAATTGCTATCCTTGGAACTTCAGTCTTGAAAAGGTGAAGAATGTCTGAGAGCTCTGACTCCCGGCCATGGAAAATTTTGGGTTCCAATGGCAGCATGGAGATTGAGCTAGAGCTTCAAAATAAAGCCATCCAATAAGTATAATCCACAGCTGTTCTAGGGAAAGTGGATCTCATACCTATTGAATGACCAAGAAAAATTCCCACTTATCTGTGAAACAGTGGGTATAGATCTTGTGAAACACATTTGAATTACTTACTGTAGATGCTCTTTGTGAAGCAGTTGCTTCAGAGAGTTTTTCGATCATATCAAGCACTTCTTGATGTCTCTTTTGTGCATCTTTCTTTATCTCTGTAATATCTAGTAGAGTCCCGGTTCCTTCAATCTATGAAAGATATATATCTATGAATTTGTTACTACACATAATTGACAACAGACCTGAAAAAATCAAAGGCTTGTTGTAATCCGGCTTGACAGTCTTTGCGTAGTGTGCCAATTTCATCCTGGCAGAAAATTTTTTCACTCTGTTGCCCTTTTGTTGGGCCTCCACAAAAGTGTAGATTTTGTGAAGGATTCTGATTCCAGCAGTTAGTATATAGCAAATTTCCAATGGACAAGAACAGTACTCTGTGAATTTTCCAATTTGAGTCAGTACTTCTGGAGGCATTTCTCCACCTGTATCTGACTTGATATGGATATGGAGAATCACAATTGTGTTAAGCAATGTGTGGGTTTGTTCCAGAAGCTGAACACAGGTATCTTTGTTTTTGCTAACAGTCTAGCAAGTAGCAGCTGAGTTTCACATTGATAAGAGTCCCTTTAACAATACTCACCTGTACATTTTTCAAGACAGCTCGAGTTGTGTTAATTACGGCATCTAAGAATGGCGTTTTCATGCTATTTGTGATGATTTGCAAGGTACTTGTGGTCATAGTCAAGCATATCACTGCATTTTGCAGTTTATTCTGGGTGGGGACATGTTGGGGATGCAGTGACCTTGTCAAAAGGTGTTGGTCTTTTATGTTTCCATCCACGGGTTGCCGGTCTCACCGGTTCTTTTTGATCATCAGTCTGCCGGTAATGCAATTCCAAAATGATATTTTTGTCCCCATGCTAATACCAATAAATGCATAATTATGCCAAAACTGTGGACTTGTGTACTGCTTTCCATTCCCGGCCCGGCTGCTTATATTGGTTGATTGCTAGTAAAATCTATAATCTGACATGCTCCAGCACACATCGAACTCCCAGCCATGAGTTTGCTATCAGATTCTGCTTTCACAGTTAGGCCACAACCTGTTGGAATTTGAGTTGGTTACTTGCTATCACATTATCATTGACTTGGTAAATTTAAGCAACAATCTGCTATTTCCTCGTAGTTCCTCACTTACACTCTCTTTGGTCTAATTTCGCAATTTACCCCCAGTTGGTCATATTTGTTTCCAGTCAGTATGCAAACAAGTTCAAGTCAGTTGTCCATTGAACATACAGTCTCAAACTAGGAAGCAAAACATGATGTAGAAGTGAAACACTATGTTATTTTATGCCTTGGAGTCATCTTATGAACAAGATATTTTAGTACATGAATCTATACCTTGGAAAGTCGACCTCTGCAAAAGGAATTGGCAAGGAATCTCCTGTGAAGGCCATGCCATCTGATTCGGAGTTCGACGCTCTGGATCTGCCTCACCAATACGGTGCTCACTACGCTCGGGTTAGTTTCCATGCCCGTAAGAAATTTTGGCTCACTTTCGACGGCGACAGCTCATCAATCATATCATTCGAGATGCTTGATAGGCTGCTTGACTCGTTGTCTTGACTTGTTGAAAGAAGGGCTGGTAAAAACAGCTGTCCACTGTTGGTACATCCTCTTCTTCCTGTAGTATGCAATCCTTATGGCCTCCCAAGCGCATCATGTCTGTCTTCGTTCCGCTGTCTCCCCTCCGCCATAGACTGTCCTTCATGCTCTTCCTCCACCTGCGCCCCCGCTCCCGCAAGTCCCAAACACCACAAAAGCTCACCTGCAAACACACCCCTGCATTCGTGTCCCCCAGCGCGCCGAGCACGTACCGCAGTGGTGCGAGCAGCGCGCCGGGCGCGCGTGTCGTGAAGTAAGCGGCGTAGGTGTCTGTGGGTGGTGCGTCAGCGTTAGCGTCGTGTCAAGGCGGGCAAGGGAAGATGGGGAAGGGGAAGGGGAGAAGGGGAGAGGAGGGGCGAGGGAAAGCGCGGGAAGATGGGGAGAGAGGAAGAAGTAGAGGAGAGGAGACGGAGGCAGAAAAGGAGGACAACATCAGCGGAAAAGAACGCACCAACAACCCCCAACGCCGTCTGCCTCAGCCGCGTCTCCGCCTCCCTCTCTCCCTTCCCTCCATTCTGCCCTCCCCCTCCCCCTGCCTCCGCACCCGCCCCTGCATCGCCTGTCGCCATCGGCAACCGCCCCCACACCTCGTCCCCGAACAGCCGGTCCAGCGCCGCGCCGCCGACCGAGAGTGCAGGGGCGGAGGACGGGAGGGCGGTGGGCGAGAAGGAGGTGGAGTCGAGGTCGAGCGCCTCGTGCACGGCGTGGAGGAGGAAAAGCGGGGATTCAACCGTCTGGGAGGGAGGCGTTAGTGGGGGTCTGGTATTGCAAGCGGCGAGCAAGGTGTGAGGGTGAAGGGAAGTGGGGAGGAAGAGAAGGAGGGAGGCGGTGGAGGAGCAGGTGAAGGAGACAGGGAGGGAGTGGGGGAACATAGACATGGACGGTCGTCTCAACGGGGACAAGGGAAGTAAAGCAAGTGAGAAAACCACAACGCACCTCCCACGCACCCCCCTTTGCCGCCTCGTCGACGAGGTACACGAGTAGGTCGTCCCGGAGGATTCAGTATCTTCGAGATATGAGAAACAGACATGCACCAGAATCTCCCACAACGCCTCCTGCAGCAAGTACCAGAAACCGAGCGGCCCCGGTGAAGAAGAGGGATATACCCTACAGGTGGTTCAATGTGGGGATAAGTATAAAAGAAAAATACTATGAGGATGGAGTGCCCTAGCGTATGTTCCGTAGAGTAAGGCTGATTTGTACGTTTAGGGAAAGAGATAGATGGTAGACGAAAATAGCCCGGGCAAGGTAACGTTATGCGTCCAGCGATTCGTAGGCAAATCGTGGTCACTGGTGAGGTATCGGTCGAAGGTCCAGAACGTAAGCATTCTGTACCTAGTTGCGACTAGGATGTTCGTTTTCAGAATCCGATGGAAAGACGTCCAGAACTCTGCTCGAGGCACAAGCCAAGGGTCTGCGCGAAGCACGACTAATTAAAGCCAGACAGCTGGAACCGATCCGATAGGAATAGCGTCGATAAGGAAGTGTTGAAGTCCGTAAATGATTTTGAGGGAGTCAACGAAACGTAAAATGTTCCGTTGACGCGACTTGCAAGTGTCGTGGCACCCGAGATGGTGGTAGGAGGCAAGCAGGAAGGTGAGGTAATTGATCCGTAAACAATGTACATAATGTTTTACATCCGACGGCGCTCGTACTCCAAGGCTGTCGGGGCTGCGCTACAAAAATATGTTTTGTATTCCGGTGCCCGGATACGTAAGGGGGAGCTCGCTAATACAGAGTTTTTTTTTTTTACACAACTGGAGATTCCAAATATTTACAGCTGATCCTCATTAAATACATACTCTCTAAGATCCATACCATAAATATTCAATTCAAAGCCAAATGCAGCCCTACGTGCAGTGTCATATTCCAGCATTTTCATTGATCCGGTAACGGGTCTTTGCAACTGGCCCTACCCCCAGGATTTCTGGAAAGCTGTACCACACAGTTTTTTGACTCGGAGCAATTGCAACAAAAGAAAGGCCTGAGGAAAAATCCTTGTTGCCAATATCAATTGTTGCTTTGTCAAGAATACTAGTAATTCCTTAACTCTTGCCGATTGTAATAGCCCATGCAAGGGTAAGTGATAATTGAGTTCTTCCCAGTTCCATCATCCCACCTTGAGGTCACAGGAATAATTGGAATCCAGGACAGATCAATTCCCTCATAACCTGGTGTGGGAGGACCTCTTTAATTCCTGAATATCTGTTGCACTGAACAACTTGCACAACTGATAGAAGATTGATGTGCACATCAGTTCCAGGGAGGTAACAAAACTTCTTTAAAATCCCCTGACAGCCATTTACCAAGCCTAAGAAATCAACGACAACGAACCGGAGAAGTAGAATAAACTACATGGATTCCAACAGAGCTGAGAAAAGTGAGATCAAGGTTAAAGAAATTATGCAGTGACAAGATCAGAAAGAGCAGATAGGGACTAAACACCATGTGCTAAAACAGAGTGAGTTTGGATAATAAAATATAAAATACAACTGAAAAGAGCGGAAAGTACTTGAAGGATGGTGGAGGGAAGCAAGGAGGAATGCGGGTTCCGCATACTTGCCTTGAGGATTTTGATCAACTGATTTATTCCGAGTTATCAGGGATTACACGAATTTCGGCCGAAACAACTCGGCGCCATCGTGAGAATCGACTGGTGACTTCTGAGACCGCGGTTTTCACGTGACACGCAAATCGGATCCCCTTGATAGATCGGGGTCGCAAGCTCCCCCAATAAAAACAATGTATCTGGCCCATGTCAAGGCAAAAATCCAAGTGACTTTACGTACAACAGCTTCTTACACCCAAGGTATGCGATTATTCGCAATGGCTCGGTCCGAAATCCGCAAAAGAAGCGAGGGGGCCGCTTGCCAACGGCCCCGGTGTTGCCCCGCAACAGCACCCTCCTCTGCTGGACCTACATCCCTTGGGTTTCAGTCGTGTCCGCACGTTCAATCACCTGTCAGAAAATGGTACATGACGGTAAGTAAAATAAAACGATGTAAAAATACCCCAGAAACCGGACTAAAATTGAAGACACCTGAACACGTTATCCAGGGATGCCGAGTGGAATGATATGTGAATGTGGCTCGGAATCCGTCCGAGGCTTTCCTTGAGTTCGCGAAGTCCAAACCCCGCTCGCGATTGCGAGGTAGTAGAGCACATGCCGTGGGTATTCGGACTTGAGTCCGAATAGCGCCGGCTAAGCGCCCGTCGTATATATCGTGGAGTTCCTATAAAACACTCATAAAATTCGTTCATCAGTGAATTAAAAATGAACATGGATAATAAAAAGAGATTCGTAAGCATGAAAGCCGTTGGTTGAGGCATTAGATTGCATAACTGCCGTAAAACATTGACGTCGACAGCTGAACTGTCGAGACGCCCCGATTGCGCGTTTCCACGTCTCGGCCATCCGCCCCCTCCACACCGGACCTTGTTGCTCCCCGTCGTTGTCGTTGTCATCCTCATCATCATCCCCATGTTCACCTTGAGCAGGAGACGCGCCCTCCACATAGTACGAAGCAGACAAGCGCGCACCGCCCGGGTCTTGCGTGCTCAGGGCGAGCATGAGGCGCACGAGGGTCTGCGCCAGCATGGCACGGGGTACTCCTCCATTTGGGTTTGGGTGCTGCACGGTGTGTTGAGAGTCAGCTCTTCCGTTTCCGCTCTTTCCTATTTCGGACTATTTACATATCGTGACTTCCCGTAGTACAAACATCCTCAGTCGTTCTTTATTCCTGACGACTGAGTCTCTCATTAGGTTATGGGCCGCCAGTAGGCTAACTATTGCAGAGCAATCTGGATCCAGAATCCATCGTCGATTATCCTTCCCCTGCATCCCCAACCTCTAATACTTCACGAACTCCGACGCCGGTCCAGCCTAGGCCTGCTTCTGCTGCCATCATGTCACATTCGACTGCCACGTCATGGGAGCTTACACCTTCCGCGGCGCACTGGTTCCCGCGGCAGGAAGGGGACCGTCTCAAGGACGAAAATAATTACCTCCCATGGTCTATTCGGATGCTCTCCTCGTTCGACAGCTGCGACTTGAAGGGCATCGTCACCGGCACGGAAACTGAGGCTGCCGCCACAGACAAAGTCCTGTGGAAGAAGATGGACCGAGCTGCGCTCAATGTCCTTATGGGCTGCATCGCGTCTAATCTCGTCATCAAGGTCTCCTCCGCCAAATCATCCAAAGAGGCATGGGACGCGCTCGCGACCGAATTCGGCCAGTCGGGCGCCGGATCTGTCATGTTATGGTTCCGCCGACTTGTCAAGCCCTACACCCTCGACGACAGCCTTCCGAAGCACATCACGGAGTTCCAGGAAGCCGTAAAGCAGCTCCAGCTCGCTTCTTTCGAGATCCCTGATCACATTACCGCGGAAATCCTCCTGTGCACGCTTCCTTCCGATCCCCATGATCCCGACTCGTGGTATCAACATATCCAGGGTATCCAGATCGTGAAGGACAAAACCACGCTCGTCAGCGTCGCCCAAGGGATTCTTGACGCGAAGAGACGTGTACCCGGCTCGGATGTACCACCTAGCAAAGCCGCGCTCGCAACTGCCCTCGCCACGCTAGAGCGTTCTGCTCGCGGGAAGGGGAAACTGTTCTGCACGAACTGCAAGCGTGACACGCATATTTCAGCGAATTGCTGGGCCAAGGGCGGTGGAAAGGAGGGGCAGGGGCCACACCAGAAGAGGGTGAAGAAAAAGGGCAAAGAAAAAGAAAAAGAAAAGGCCCACAATACCCAGGGCGGGGACGGAGACGAAAATGTCGACTCATCTTTTGTTGGTTTCGAGCAATCTTATAGCGCCGCCCCCGTGGCGACGCATCTTCTCTATTCCGCGCGTGACGTCGGCTCAAACAACTCGACATTTCCTCCTAAAATTTCCACTTCGGCTACCGACCAGGCGTATAATGCACGTACGACCGGCGCGCCACCCATTATTATCGATTCTGGCACATCCGCATCTATCCATTCCGACCGATCTCAATTCATCGCTTCGTCAATCAAGCCCGCCTCTTCCGATGTACGAGGTTTTGGCAACGGCAAAGTGAAGATTGAGGCTCGAGGCACCCTACGTCTACCGGCTAAACTCCCAAACGGAAAAATTGCAGTGCTTGAATTTGGAGATACTGCTTATGTCCCGAATTCGTCGCCGACGCTGATCTCAGTATCGCGTCTGGACGAGCGCCAGCATTATACGTTATTCGGTCATGGCCGGTGTGTCGTTTTCCACAAAGATGACCAGGGCTCCTTCCTTCGGGAAATTCTGTCCAAGGAAGCCGTAACATTCACTGGCACGAAACGTGGAGATCGCCTCTACCACCTCGATACTCTCCCTCGATCGTCGGAATCATCATTTTCCACAACTACCTCCCATCTTTCTCCGCTAGAGCTCCTGCACTATCGTTTAGGCCATCTAAATTACAAGGCCATTCGTGCTCTCGCTCGCGGAAACATGGTGGATGGTATTCATATTTCCACAGCAGATTTGAATGCGGAACCACCCGTGTGCGACGCTTGCATGCGCGGAAAATTGACCCGAGCATCTTTTCCCCTTTCCAAGACGCCTAAATCCACGCGTCTGCTCGGCCGTGTTCACTCTGACCTGTGGGGTCCCGCTCCGGTTCGATCGAAGGGAGGCGCTCATTACGTCTTTGCCCTTACTGACGAATACGGACGATACCGCTGGGCATTCTTCCTCCGGCGTAAAAGTGAGGTATTCACCACCTTTAAATCATGGCTGGTGGCGGTGGAGACTCTATTCGGCTTGAAATTGGCAATACTACGGACTGACAACGGCGGCGAGTACATCCTTAAAGCTCTCGAGGATTTTCTAAAGGAACGAGGTATACGTCATGAAACCTCGTCTCCACGCACTCCCGAGCAGAACGGAATCGCCGAAGTTACATTCCGCACCATTTTCGACCGTGTCCGTACCATTCTTATCGACGCGGGCCTTCCGTTCTCATTCTGGGCGGACGCCGTCAATTATATCATCTCTACATTAAATCGCAATCCTACCTCCGCGCTGAAGGGAGTTACCCCCTTGGAGCTTGTCGAGAAACGGAAACCCGACTTCAAATCCCTTCATCGGTTTGGCTGCAAGGCCTACCTGTACAATGCTGATCCCAAACGGCATAAATTCGATGAACGGGGGGAGCCCGTAATTTTCTTGGGCTATTCCGACACTCAAAAGGCTTACAAGGTGTGGCGTCCTCGTACCCAGGATGCCTACTTCTCCATCCACGTCGCTTTCGATGACCATTCGGTTAGATATGGTTTGGCTGAGGGGGAGAATTTATCTGCCGAGTCTTTCCAATTTTATCCGTCTACTCTGGACGATAATATTGACGACACATCTTCTTCCAGCCTCCCATCTCAACCTCCTGCTATCCCTCTCGCTTCTCCCGAGGCCCCTCCTCCTCCGAAACCTCGTGCATCGCGTCCACGCAAGGATTGGGGTCCGCCCACTCGTCACTCAGCTCGTCAAGCCGAGAAAATAGCAAGAGCTAACGAGGCGGACACCAATTCAGCCGCACCAGGGGGAGCGCCTCTAGAAGAGGGACCAGGACCTCCTCATGTCGATAGCGATAACGATTCTCCCCCGGTGGGTGACGAGACGTCTGCCCTTGTTCACGGTGACACTCCTTGCACCTACTGGGAAGCCATTTCCTCCCCCGACGCCGCCGAGTGGATAGCCGCCATGGACAGCGAGATGGACTCTATCCATCGTCTTGGTACTTACACCGTCGCCGACCTTCCTCCGGGCTGCAAACCAATTGGCACCAAGTGGGTATACGCAATTAAGCGGGACAATAACGATGTCATTATTCGCTACAAAGCGCGCTTGGTGGCCCAAGGTTTTACGCAGGTACACGGTATCGACTATGGAGATACGTTCGCCCCCGTTGCGAAGATCGAGTCTATTCGCCTCCTCTGTGCCATGGCCACGCATTACGACCTCGAAGTCCACGTCGTCGACGTCGACACCGCATTCCTGAACAGCGAGATCCCCGCTGGTCAAGAGGTCTATGCGAGGCAGCCGCTCGGTTACATCGCAGCTGGGCAGGAGAAGAAGGTGTGGGTATTGGCGAAAGCACTCTATGGACTGAAGCAGTCTGCGTACCTTTGGTATGAGAAGCTTCGGTCCATCCTCGTCGATATTGGCTTCCATCCCCTCATCTCCGACCCTTGCGTCTTCATTCGGCGTCGTCCAGGCACCCTCTCCATCATCTCGACTCACGTCGACGACCTCGGGCTCTTCTGCAGCTCTGTGACCGAGGTCAAGCTCCTGAAGAGCGAGATTCGTGAGTATGTTCCACTCAAGGACCTGGGCGAGGCATCAACGCTGCTGGGCATCGAAATCATCCGCGATAGGAATGCACGCACCATTTCCCTTTCCCATCGCCGTTACATCGTTGATCTAGCCCGTCGGTACCGCCTCGAGACTTCGAATCCCGTCTACACGCCGATGGAGAAGAGCCGCGACCGGCCGTTGTCGAAGGCTGATTGTCCTGTCACTGACGATCAGAAGGCGTACATGGCGAACATACCTTACCAGTCTGCCGTGGGAGCCATCCTCCATACTGCCATCATGACGCGTCCCGACATCTCGCATGCCGTTGGCCAAGTTGCTCAATTTGCAAGCAACCCGGGCAAAGCACATTGGACAGCTGTGAAACGAGTCATTCAGTATCTTTACACGACGCGGAACCTCGTACTTACGCTCGGTGGCGAGTCGGACGACCCGGACATCTTCGCATTCTGCGACGCAGACCACGGCAATTCGGTTGACCACGGGAATTCGATATCCGGGCACGCCGTGTTCTTTGTGTCTGGATGTCTTGCATGGGCCTCCAAGAAGCAAACTGCGACAGCGTTATCCACGGGCGAGGCCGAGTATTACTCTGCTACGTACGTGGGTCGCGTTGTGGTATGGTTGCGGCAGCTGCTCGACGAGCTTGCGCATGCATGCAATGGTCCAACACCCCTATACATCGACAATACATCAGCACTGACGATGATTGGGACCCCGAACCAAATCTCGAACCGCACCAAACATATCAAGATCCAATTCCATTGGATTCGCGGTGCTGTTCACGACCAGACTATTGCCACGTTGCACGTTCCTTCCGTCGAGAATGTTGCAGACATCTTCACGAAGATCTTGTTCCGGCCGGACTTCGAGAAATTCCGTGGGATGTTGGGTATGCGCGAGCGAGACGATATCGCTGAGGGGGAGTGTTGAGAGTCAGCTCTTCCGTTTCCGCTCTTTCCTATTTCGGACTATTTACATATCGTGACTTCCCGTAGTACAAACATCCTCAGTCGTTCTTTATTCCTGACGACTGAGGTATGTTCTTACGTTCTTTACAGTTAACTACTTTACTGACTATAGTAGTCTCTCATTAGGTATATTTAACTGAGTCGTTCTTTATTCCTGACGACTGAGTCTCTCATTACGGTGGACGCGTTGAGGAGATGGCCCGTGACCCACTCCACGCCCACGTCGGCGAGGGCCACGAGCAGCCGTGCATGTGTTGTTAGCTGCGTGTTCGCACCGTGCGGGAGCCGCAGGGCGTAGTACAGGACAGTGACGTCCGGTGAGGAGAACACCGGGAACATGGTGTATGCCCAGAGGAGGAGCGGCTCGAGCAGCACGGCGGGGCCCCAGGAGGCGGGCACACGCGCAAGGAGGTCAGCCAGGGTGGCGCCGATCTTTTGGGTCCTTTCCGTGTGTGCATCGTTATTCACGGGATTTTGTGAGCTGAGGAGGGCGATCAAGTGGGGCACGAGCGTGGCGAGCTCGGTGTCAGGGAGGAGCTTCACAGGGAGCCAGGGGGGATGTATCAACAACACCACACCCACACTCAGACTCGTCGGCTAAAGCAGACGACTTGCACCAGTGTGGCACGAGTGGAAGGAGGTACACCATTCTCGCGTAAATGTGAGAAAATTCATCATTGAGATCGCCATGCTGTTCTAATCCCAGTTTCATTTCTTTCCTCCTCCCGCTTCCTCCCTCCTCCAGCCGTCCTACTGGCCACCAGGAACGACACCTAGCTGCCTGCCATCGCCTTCGACGGCTCAGTACAACGGAGAGTGGGGATCTCGGGCAATTATTGGGTTGAAACCGAGCTGAAAGGTGTGTGTCCACTCCTCACCGATTCAATTGCCTAATCATGCCCGGTCCTCCCCACACCTACAAATATGCAGAAAAGGTGCGTGTTTACGCACTTACGTCTCGACTGGTCGCCGATTTGATCCTGGCGGTCATGCATGCCTGTCCGAACCTCCTCCCCTCGTACCTCCTCCGGAAGCATGGTGAGGAGCGATTTTGCCTGCAACCTGGGCGAAGCGTGCAGGGCCCTCCTACTAGCGGAATTTGCGTGCCAGAATGTGCTGGATGCGAACATGCACAGAATGCAGGTGCCGCGCGCTCGACATGCGATCATTTTGGGGGGAGAGCGACGCACTGCAGTGCACGTGAGCGCGTGCATCCGCGCTGTGGCCCAGTTTTGTGCACTGGCGGGGCGGTATTATTAACCACTTAAACACATTATACATTATATGTACAGTACAGTACATCATTTTAATACCACCTGTTGCTTCCAAATTTGTCAGGGTCTCCTCGCTGCTCAAGCAGGCAGCGAGGCATGTTAGTGCGGGGGTGAGGTCGTCGTTTGGAATGCTCTGCAAGACAGCGGCGACGGACTGCACGACAAGTGGGGCCGTGCGGTGCAGGGAGGCGTCGAGGGTTATTCTGCGCACGCACAAGTCAGTATTTAATAAATGGAAAATAGATACATGCACCTCGGCTGCAGCAACAGATTCACACTGCCCACGTCCTCCACGAGGAGGGAGAGGACAAGTGCCCACGCGGCAGGGGTGCGTTGGATGGAGAGGAGGGTGGATTGCGGGGATTGGATTGCTGTGCCACCCGAATTTGCACTTGTACTTGATGAGGCAGAGGGAGAGTACGTGGCCTGGATGAGGGCGATGGCGTATTCGATGTCCGACGCGGGGAGTGCAGGCACTGACGACGACGCCAACGGCGGTGTGGTCGACATCAGAGATGGCTGATGGGGTGGGGCAGGGCAAGCCAGTGAGGTTGGTTGTGTTATGATTGTTACGATTGTGAACACTGCCTATATCAACTACACCGCCAATTGAACACTTTGTTTCATCAAGGTTGCCGGTACATCATCTCAAAATAGTTTGCCTGACATTCGAACATCATCCTGTCGACGTCTTGACAACATTCAGGGTGTTGAGAGTAGGGCATCAAGCCGTAAACGTACACTTGCGGATACGCGTCTGTAATACGCATACGGGAACGTACCGTTTGGACCCTGGACAGTCTCGTATACGAACTCACAGATGCGTACGTATACGCGTATACGCAACTTACCATCAATCTCCAAGATTCTGGTTGAAATCCTGAGTGCCGGTGAGTGCCACTGCAGAAACTCCTCTTTTCTGACGATCTAATCACCGTTACAATGACCTGGCGTGCGTCGTGGCATGCTATGGGCGCCCAGGACCGGTTGGCTATCAAATTCCGTAACACCAAAACTTGCCGAAACATCGTTTTGTTGGATTTGGGGTCGATTTAGAGGCATCTACGGTGTTTTTCATGACCAGATTAGCATTGCAATTTCTCGGACAGATGTTTCAAGGCCAAAAGAAAATAAACCACTGGATTTTTCCTCTCCAGTCTAAGGTCTGGCGTATACGCATATACGTACGCATACAGAGGTCTCCGTATTGTAATTCATTTTGGTACTAGAAAATACGTCGTATTTTTTACGCCGTGCGCGTAATACGTACACTTTGATGCCCTAGTTGAGAGTCAGCTCTTCCGTTTCCGCTCTTTCCTATTTCGGACTATTTACATATCGTGACTTCCCGTAGTACAAACATCCCTCAGTCGTTCTTTATTCCTGACGACTGAGGTATGTTCTTATGTTCTTTACAGTTTACTACTTTACTGACTATAGTAGTCTCTCATTAGGTATATTTAATACAGTCGTTCTTTATTCCTGATGACTGAGTCTCCCATTAGGTTATGGGCTGCCGCCAATAGGCTAACTATTGCAGAGCAATCTGGATCCAGAACCCATCGTCGATTATCCTTCCCCTGCATCCCCAACCTCTAATACTTCACGAACTCCGACGCCGGTCCAGCCTAAGCCTGCCTCTGCTGCCATCATGTCACATTCAACTGCCACGTCATGGGAGCTTACAGCTTCCGCGGTGCACTGGTTCCCGCAGCAAGAAGGGGACCATCTCAAGGACGAAAATATTACCTCCCATGGTCTATTCGGATGCTCTCCTCGTTCGACAGCTGCGACTTGAAGGATATCGTCACCGGCACGGAAACTGAGGCTGCCGCCACAGACAAAGTCCTGTGGAAGAAGATGGATTGAGCTGCGCTCAATGTCCTTATGGGCTGCATCACGTCTAATCTTTTCATCAAGGTCTCCTCTGCCAAATCGTCCAAAGAGGCATGGGACGTGCTCGCGACCGAATTCGGCCAGTCGGGCGCCGGATCTGTCATGTTATGGTTCCGCCGACTTGTCAAGCCCTACACCCTCGACGACAGCCCTCCGCAGCACATCACGGAGTTCCAGGAAGCCGTAAAGCACTCCGATCCCCATGATCCTGACTCGTGGTATCAACATATCCAGGGTATCCAGATAGTGAAGGACAAAACCACGCTCATCGGTGTCGCCCAAGGGATTCTTGACACGAAGAGACGTGTACCCGGCTCGGATGTACCACCTAGCGAAGCCGCGCTCACAACTGCCCTTGCCACGCTGGAGTGTTCTGCTTGTGGGAAGGGAAAACTGTTCTGCACGAACTGCAAGCGTGACATGCATATTTCAGCAAATTGCTGGGCCAAGGGCGGTGGAAAAGAGGGGCAGGGGCCACACCAGAAGAGGGGGAAGAAAAAGGGCAAAGAAAAAGAAAAAGAAAAGGCCCACAATACCCAGGGCAGGGACGGAGACGAAAATGTCGACTCATCTTTTGTTGGTTTCGAGCAATCTTATAGCGCTGCCCCCGTGGCGACACATCTTCTCTATTCCGCGCGTGACGTCGGCTCAACCAATTCGACATTTCCTCCTAAA
This sequence comes from Mycena albidolilacea, assembly GCA_029282495.1. NCBI lineage: Eukaryota > Fungi > Basidiomycota > Agaricomycetes > Agaricales > Mycenaceae > Mycena > Mycena albidolilacea. Next base: position 699,447 of record JARIHO010000050.1, on the reverse strand, counting down.
ATTTCCCCTTCAGCTACCGACCAGGCGTATAATGCACGTATGGCTGGTGCGGCAACCATTATTATCGATTCTGGCACATCCGCATCTATCCATTCCGACTGATCTCAATTCATTGCTTCGTCGATCAAGCCCGCCTCTTCCGACGTACGAGGTTTTGGCAACAGCAAAGTGTAGATCGAGGCTCGAGGTACCCTACGTCTACCGGCTAAACTCCCGAGCAGAACGGACTCACCGAAGTTACATTCCGCAACATTTTCAACGGTGTTCGTACCATTCTTATTGACGCAGGCCTTCTGTTCTCATTCTGGGCAGACGCCGTCAATTATATCATCTCTACACTAAATCGCAATCCTACCTCCGCGCTGAAGGGAGTTACCCCCTTGGAGCTTGTCGAGAAACGGAAACCCGACTTCAAATCCCTTCATCGGTTTGGCTGCAAGGCCTACCTGTACAATGCTGATCCCAAACAGCATAAATTTGATGAACGGGGGGAGCCCATAATTTTCTTGGGCTATTCCGACACTTAAAAGGCTTACGAGGTGTGGTGTCCTCGTACCCAGGATGCCTACTTCTCCATTCACGTCGCTTTCGATGACCATTTGGCTGGATATAGTTTGGCTGAGGGGGAGAATTTATCTGCCAAGTCTTTCCAAATTTATCCGTCTACTCTGGACAATAATATTGACGACACATCTTCTTCCAGCCTCCCATCTCAACCTCCTGCTATCCCTCTCGCTTCTCCCGAGGCCCCTCCTGCTCCGAAACCTCGTGCTTCGCGTCCACGCAAGGATTGGGGTCCGCCCACTCGTCACTCAGCTCATCAAGCTGAGAAAATGGCAAGAGCTAACGAGGCAGACACCAATTCAGCCGCACCAGGGGGAGCGCCTCCAGAAGAGGGACCAGGACCTCCTCACATCAATAGCAATAACGATTTTCCATCGGTGGGTGCCGAGACGTCTGCCCTTGTTCACGGCGACACTCCTTGCACCTACTGGGAAGCCATTTCCTCCCCCGACGCCCCCGAGTGGATAGCCGCCATGGACAGCGAGATGGACTCTACCCATTGTCTTGGTACTTACACCGTCGCTGACCTTCCTCCGGGCTGCAAACCAATTGGCACTAAGTGGGTATACGCAATTAAGCGGGACAATAACGGCGTCATTATTCGCTACAAAGCGCGCTTGGTGGCCCAAGGTTTTACGCAGGTACACGGTGTCGACTATGGAGATACATTCGCCCCCATTGCGAAGATCGAGTCTATTCGCCTCCTCTGTGCCATGGCCGCGCACTACGACCTCGAAGTCCACATCGTCGACGTCGACGCCGCATTCCTGAACAGTGAGATCCCTGCTGGTCAAGAGGTCTATGCGAGGCAGCCACTCATTTACATCGCAGCTGGACAGGAGAAGAAGGTGTGGGTATTGGCGAAGGCACTCTATGGACTGAAGCAGTCTGCGTACCTTGGTATGAGAAGCTTCGGTCCATCCTCGTTGATATTGGCTTCCATCCCCTCATCTCCGACCCTTGCGTCTTCATTCGGTGTCGTCCAGGCACCCTCTCCATCATCTCAACTCACATTGACGACCTCGGGCTCTTCTGCAGCTCTGTGTCCGAGGTCAAGCTCCTGAAGAGCGAGATTTGTGAGCATGTTCCACTCAAGGACCTGGGCGAGGCATCAACGCTGCTGGGCATCGAAATCATCCACAATAGGAATGCACACACCATTTCCCTTTCCCATCGCCGATACATCGTTGATCTAGCCCGTCGGTACCGGCTTGAGACTTCGAATCCCGTCTACACGCCGATGGAGAAGAGCCGCGACCGGCCGTTGTCGAAGGCTGATTGTCCTGTCACTGACGATCAGAAGGCATACATGGCGAACATACCTTACCAGTCTGCCGTGGGTGCCATCCTCCACACTGCCATCATGACACGTCCCGACATCTCGCATACCATTGGCCAAGTTGCTCAATTTGCAAGCAACCCGGGCAAAGCACATTGGACAGCTGTGAAACGAGTCATTCAGTATCTTTACACGACGCGAAACCTCGTACTTACGCTTGGCGGCGAGTTGGACGACCCGGACATCTTCGCGTTCTGCGACGCAGACCACGGCAATTCGGTTGACCACGGGAATTCAATCTCTGGGAACGCCGTGTTCTTCGTGTCTGGATGGCTGGCATGGGCCTCCAAGAAGCAAACTGCGACGGCGTTATCCACGGGCGAGGCCGAGTATTACTCTACTACGTACATGGGTCGCATTGTGGTATGGTTTCAGCAGCTGCTCGACGAGCTTGCACATGTATGCAATGGTCCAACACCCCTGTACATCGACAATACATCAGCACTAACGATGATTGGGACCCCAAACCAAATCTCGAACCATACCAAACATATCAAGATCCAATTCCATTGGATTTGCGGTGCTGTTCACGATCGGACTATTGCCACGTTGCACATTCCTTCCGTCGAGAATGTTGCACACATCTTCACGAAGATCTTGTTCCGGCCGGACTTCGAGAAATTCCGTGGGATGTTGGGTATGCGCGAGGGAGACGATATCGCTGAGGGGGAGTGTTGAGAGTCAGCTCTTCCGTTTCCGCTCTTTCCTATTTCGGACTATTTACGTATCGTGACTTCCTGTAGTACAAACATCCCTCAATTGTTCTTTATTCCTGACGACTGAGGTGTGTTCTTACGTTCTTTACAGTTTACTACTTTACTGACTATAGTAGTCTCTCATTAGGTATATTTAATACAGTCGTTCTTTATTCCTGACGACTGAGTCTCTCATTACAGGGTAGAACATGTACGCAACACCTGCATGATGTTGTGAACACATTGAGAGAATGTTAATTACACTGCGGTAAAATACTCCTAGTGTGCCTGCTCTACATCTGAAAGCTCCCCTGCGCCATCGGCTTTGATGCAAACCACTGTTGCGATATCATCTTGCTATCTTCAGACTCCGACAGCAACAGACGTGGGCGAAGTCTAGAAGAGATTATTCGAGATGGTCCGTGCACATCAGAAGCCAAACAAGATCAATGTTGGTGGGCCACACACCAAATGTCGTTCTCTTCCTTTCGCACAACATCAATGAATGTCCTTGGTCCTCCCTCCAACTCTGAGTTACACCCTGCAAGATCTGTCAGCGACAACTTCCACCCACTCAGTGCGTGGACCAAGCACTTGTCTTCCGCAGATCGCTCTGTCAAGAATCCATTGTCAAACCCGTCCCGAGTACATTGCTCGTAATTCCACTGCTCTGTCAACCTCCTCTGTTGTCAAGTTGTTATCTTCAAGCACCCTCAACCATACCACAAGATTTCACTCCGCAAAGCTATTTCCAAAATGCCAAGCTTTCACTGGGCTCAAGCCACTCAATTTCATAAATAATCACCTCAACATTGTGCTCCTCCAGCGAGAATAGACTTTGGATTCCCTATTTTCAAAGTTTCAAAACTCAAGCCCTCTGTCTGGCTGCTGCCATGGGCTTGGATAGACTTCAGTAGCATGGCCTCCGCCCTTGCATCCCACGACCTTTGGCGCCTTCCACTGTCGTGCCCTCGCTGGTGTTGGGCTTAATACTCTCTAGCTTGGCTTCGCTCCTGGCTGTCTTTTTTTATATACTGTATGTATGTACTAGATACTGTGGAATGGATACATTTTTTGAAATAAATAAATATATTTTTGTCCTCTATAAAATGCTGATAAAATATTCGAAAAACATTGCAGAAAATGTGGGTAAATGTGATGTTGGGAAAGGCTCAGGGATTTGACACTTTGGTGTTTGAGCAATGTTTGTGACAGCATCTGTTGGGCATCTGGCGGCAAAACATTTTAAAAATATTACTACCAAATGGCGGTGTACATGACTGAGGCATGATCACAATGATCTACCACGGCGGGCCATACGATAAGCCCTTCCAAATGTGTTGACAACATCAAACCCTTCTAACCACTATCCGCTTCGCGCGCTGCACTCTTCATTGTCATCTTCTTCGGCCGCGGTGAAACGGTGCACTTGATATACAACTAGAAATAGCTTAGATTCAGGCTTGCACAAAACAACCACAAAACCACCACTACAACAATCTATTCCTCCAAAGATGTAAGTGCTTCTCTTTGTGAGTTCGGGTCCAGGCTGTAGTATGCGACCAACGGGTTTGGAACAAACACAATTCAACTGCTAGACTTCAACAAAGCCGTTCAACAACACGCTAGCACTACACAGCTGCCAACAACAATACCGCTAGCACCTGAGATGGGCCGGGGTTTATGGGTTGGATACAAGGTGGCTGGATTGCTAGATCGAGGGCACCAGGGCAGAGTATGTAGGTTTGTGAAAATCCTCGCAATGGGGTACCCAAAGACTATTGAGGCTAACAACAAGGGGACTTCAATCCTCAAGCGACAAGGCAGTCCTTAAGCCGCTGACCTATTCCTTAACCAAGAACAGGAACATTTCCACTTTGTATTGGCAATAGACACTATAAGCGTCCAGCTAGCGACCCAACACACTACGACAGCGCTTCCGTCAATTTTGGGGTGAAGGCGAAGTAACTGACAAGTTACAGTCAGTCTAGAGGTGGGGGCACCTAGTCCGTCTTCTTCTTAGTGGGCTCGAGTCAACACACAATCACCTAACAGGCGATCCAACACACTACAACAATATCGGGGTGAAGGCAAAGCTGCTAGCGCAACTGCTAGCTGGTTCTCGAAGAGAACACCCTTGGTTTTATATGTGAAGACTCCTCAAGCCAACAACTAGAACCTCAAATTAAGATCTCGACGTGTCTAGAGTCAACAGTATTGATTCCAATAAAGCTACTACTTGTGAAGTGTGTTACAATCTCCACTAGCAACCTGAGACCACCTGCACCAACTTCGTACAAAGTCGGGGTGTAATAATCTGAGGTTCTAGCCTGCTCTGTGCTCCCTTTATACTACTGAGGTCCATGATACATGTGATATACAGAATGAATAATAGAAATGAGTGAAAATGATGTGATTGATACAGCAGCCAATGAAACAACTGCTATTTGGTTTTATGATGGGTCTATGCCAAGCAGAACAGCCACACTGATTCGCTAGCATCCATTTATGGGTATCGTGAGTGATCCCTCAGCCTGCCATCAGCTGCCAGAACCTCTATCCTGACAAAACGGAGTTGAATCTGCCGCCTGGAGTCATCTAGCACAGGTCAGAGCACCGGCTAGCTGCCTGTTTATCTGTTACTGCATTTGTGGTGACCTGCGCATCCACACCAATAGTCTGCTAGCTATTCCGCTACTGTCTACTTGTCTCTGTTTGTGACTCGTGACCGCGTCGCGACTGTCACGTGCTCGCATCTGTGTTTCAGGTCTCGGGTCGATCATTAGCTGGGTACCGCATACTAACACCCTTGTAAGAAGGCTGCTAGCGCATAGTTTACTACCCTTCAGATTCCAGACTCATCACTCGCACCGTCTGCTAACGCACTCGCAGTTCCACTCTCCTGTGTCTCGCTTCCTAGGTGCTAGCACCTTGACTGTTTAGGCTTATGGTTATTTCCCTGTGGTTTATGCCTCCAGACTGTACTAACGCGTCACACTAGTCGTATCTGATGCTACAACCAGCAGCTTGGGCTCATTCCAGTTCTCCTTTATATCACCTAGCTAAAGTCCTGTGTGCTAGTAATAACACATCAGAAGTGCTAGCGCTTTCCCGTTGTATAAATACTGGTCCTAGGAAATCGCAAAATAGCACTAGATGCCGTGCACTCTTGTTAAGAGTGCCCAAATCATCACCAATGAACCCTATCCAGCAGGGGACCAAGAAATCGAAGGAGTGTAGAGGGAGGAAGAGGGAAGGAGGGGGTGGAAGGGTCTTCATTGTCGTCATCTGCCACGTGCGTCGATTGCAACGGCGGTCGTCTTCTGCCAATCACCCCAGATTCTGCCGGCGAGTCTGATGGATGCGACGTGCCAATCAGCGGCGAAGTAGCGGGCAAGTTGCGATTACGAGAGGGGGGATGGATCGTTGGTTGTGGGCATGAGGTGGTTGAATCTCAGTATGTGCCCTAGATAATATGTAGAATAGTGAAGTGGCCAGATAATGTCATCGGAAAATAGTAACTTAACTGTGTCGAGGAGGTTGACTGTGTCGGCCTTCTCGATTCCCTTCTTAGCGAGTTTGGACACCGTTCGTTGATGAAGTTCTGCGATGGCTTTGGCGCGCCATTCGGTGTAGCACGTGCAGTGTATGAAGATGTGATGTGTGTCTTTGATAGTGTCGCAGCCCGCACGGCATTGGGGAGATGTGAGTTTCCCGCACATGTAGAGGAGATCGGCGGACGGGAGTTGGCCGGAGCGGGCGTATAACTGCACGAGAGCAGAGTAAGTGGAATATGCATGGGTGTAGGAGTATTCCAGTGGGGCTTTGGTGTCGTAGAGGTGCAGGGCCATACATTGTTGGTGGCCATTGGCGAGGCGCAGGAGGAGAGGGCACATGCGAGTTTGTCAGTATATGTGTGAATGTTGGATTCGATCCAGCCATTGCGTGAGTTGTAGAATATGAAGTTGTCCATGAAGAAGGTCGGGATGGGGGCAGTGAGGGTTCGTGAGGGTGTTGAATTTTGTGTAATGAACCTCTGTTAATTCTCTTGTAATCTTCTCAAGGCGGTGAGCGCGAAAATCCTCAAGCACCCACCCATATCAAACCCGCAAAACAACCCACAAGCGGGTCAATGGGCTGCCGAGCACGTACTATGCATTGCAAAGTGATATCAAAACTTACAAGTGCCCGACGAGGGTTTGACTCCCTCAGACCCATAGGCTTCTAGAATCCATTTTTGTCCTCTGAGTCCCAGGAATTGTTTCTCTTGATGTTCTGTGAATTCCCATGCAGCTCGCCACCGTAAAGCACTACCAAGCCACCATTGTCGGAACTGGATAACCCGCACGCATATGTTTGAAAGCCAAAATAATCGAGGGAAGGGTCTATAGGCTACCGAGCACAGATCATATGTTTGAACGTTAAAATCACAGTGCGCGGCGTGGCTCCATTCCCCAAGACCCGCCGGACGACTTGTCTCGTATCTGTTATTTTTTTTCCTGGTGATCTTCCCATTCTTGAAGCTGCACACATCCGTTCAGATGTACAGTTTTCTTGAACTCCGCAATTCAACCAAGAAATACAGGCTGGAATCTGCCTGTGGCGATTTCAGTTCAATTCGACTCACACACTCCCCCAAGCACCGGCTAAATTCGTCTCAAAATGTACTATTTCGGACTGGGAACCTGGCCACCTTGGAGGTTTTGGCCTCTCAGCAGCCGTGGCGAGCGATTCTCCCAGTAACTATGAGCTCAAGATGACAGGCGCACATCCTGGGAACAATTTGAGCCCACTTCAGTGCATTTTCGCCAAGTTTTGAGTACATGGCGAATTTATTTCCATCGGAGGTCCTGAAAAGGCAATGAACACGGAACCTGACCACCCCCACAAATCTGTTGTTGCCGGCTAAGTTGGTGGCCTTGTGGTATATAAATATGTTCAAGGATCATAAAATATCCATTGTAGACATTAAAATAGCCCATTGAACCTACAACAACTCTGGAAGTAAGTGCTTCCAATGAGAGGTAAGAGAGGCGGGATCCGTGCTGCCAAACAAATGAGCCTGGCGTGTCAGTCAGAGGACAGTTTTAGCCAAAATAAGTTACAGAGAGGCTCTTAGGAGGTCACCAGACATACCTTGACCTGTTATTCCACTCCTACCTCATGGTCCTGAGAACCCGACATCTAGACTTCGATACCACAAAAATTTGGGTGAAATTCTGCACTAGACGCATTGAGGGAGGAATCGGGCAAATAAAATTCGGGGATATATTCATAATTGAACCTTCACCTATCGAGTTGGACCGTGCCAAGTGCTGGACTCAGAGTGTCAAAGGGTCATTTGATATAGGGGTTTTCGCACTGTAGTCTTCGAGATTGGATGGTGATCGTTTACGGTAATTTACAAATTTCCGGCCACCGTAAGTTGGCTTGGACTAGTTGAGATTCAGATTAGATTCCCATCGAGCTGAAATGAGTGTGGAAACGCAACGAATCCATTGGTCCGAAATGAGTGCCGAAATGCAAAATTCAGTTTAGGGTGAACTTCGAACCTCCCTCGTTGAATGCTCCTTCCTACCGTCGCTGGGCACTTGGAGTTCGTAAACTCTCTCGTGAGCCCCAAAGCTTACCAGGAGATCAGTGACTTCAACTGTACATGTTCGCAAGTTTCCGATAAGAGTTGGACCCATAGAACGGCAAACTTGAGGCTGGCACAAGTCTGCCTCACGTTTCTGGAAAGAAGACTCACCTGCAAGTCCTCTGCCTTTGTTCCCAAGGTCGCAATTCATTTAACCATTCCTCACTTCCTTGTCAACCCAAAACGTTTGTCCACTCCGCGAGCACGGCTGGCTATCCGGCACTCGGCCCGTGAGAATCTTGTATGTGCCGAGGGTTCAAGTTGCTTTGCGTGCCGCACGTGCACTGAGCATTTCAATCAGACGGTATCATTGTGGCCGAGGAGCCGAGTTTGAGCGAAAGAGAATCAACCACAGAATTAATGAACTGCACTTGATCAAGCTTCAAACTACACGGGAAAGGGTCTACAGGCTACTGGGAACAGATCGTTGGATAGCTGCCAAGTTGGAGCGAGATGATGTAGGAAGGAAGCCTGATGAAGAGGTTGTGATTACTATGTATGTCTCTCCTCAATGTTGCCGTCACTGTATTGTTCTAAGAAAATGACCTCATACACCTTTTCAGGGTCGTCTACGTATGTATACTTTTAATGGCACCTCAACACTTCTTCGACCCTCACTTTATTTCCCTACACACTTTGTGTCACTTTACCGCTTGCATATGGGAGGCTCGCCATCGGTGGGAGGCGCCCGCTCACTTGGGTACAGCCGCTTCTGCGGGGGCGCCACGCCCGACTGAAATAACTGGAACCACGGCGGCTCGTGGGGTCCATAGTCAAAATATGGGGGAGGCATGATAGCCACAGGGCGGTTCCACTTTAAACGATGTTCGAAGATCCAGAGGTGGATGTAAGGCCGAGCAATACTGCGGTCGAAGTGTTTGCCCTCTGAGATTAGGCGTTCAGATCGAATGGACGCAATCGGGACAATTCTGAGGGCAACAGGTTTGTAGCAGTATGGTGGTTTTTCTCTCTCAATGAACGAGACCTCAAGGATGAGTCCGAGGTGATCTGTCTGAATGATCAAATCTGGTGTCACAACCCCCACGGAGACGGAGGGAACGTACAGATTCGCTCCGGGTGGTTCATAAAATCCAGTGCATGTACAGCGGCCACGATGAGTGACCCTATGAACCTGTCGATCCACTTCTCGATAGCCTTTGCCTGGTCATTATAGTCCAGACCCCGCTCCGCGGCCTTCTTCATCAGCTCGGCATCCACCTTACAGGCAGTTTTGTGCGCCCCCCAGTGCGGCTTTTGACAGTCTTTGGACTGTGCGGCCGAGTCATGCGAGACCTCCCAAGGACGAAAGGCATACTAGTACATACACAATAGTGTATGCGGCCACACCCACCGCAGCGGCGCAAGTTCCAGCGCCCTACTTCGCAGTTTCCACAGATTTGGCCATGGCCAATGCGCATTGGGAACGGTGCCAGAGAACAGTCGAGCGAGTGTCGAGGATGAAGAAAAGGAGGAAGAACACCAACAAGCGCAAGCTGCTAATGCCACTGATCGGTTCAGTCGATTACCCGAATCATCGCGAAGCTGGTGCGGCCGCATTCCTTTATGTCTCAAGACCAGGATGTATGTAAGAAAGGGCTACGCTTTCGAACTCGGGGCGCAAGTGTTCGCTGATACGACACACACAACTCAGACAGGGAAGGACCTCCAAGTGTAGACGGCGCCCGCCGCCGAGGTGAAGCCTGAGGTTCCAGTCGAAAGGTCTCTGTGGTCGGTATGACATGGAGAATTATCAGTGTATCTACATCAAGAAAATGGGATGTGCTATGTACCGAGCTCCCCCTTTGCGATCTTGGCATGCGCCGTGTGCGCGCCAAAGAACTGCACGTTCGGGTCTGCGTGCGCGAGGAGGGGGAGGGCGAGCGCCCACGCGGCGGGGGTGCGTTGGATGGACAGGAGGGTGGATTGGAGAGATTGGATCGCTGTGCCACTCGAACTTGTGCTTGTACTTGATGAGGCAGAAGGGGAGTACGCGGCCTGGATGAGGGGGATGGTGTGTTCGATGTCCGACGCAGCGAGTGCGGGCACCGACGACGATGCCGACGGCGGTGTGGTCGACATCAAAGATGGTTGATGGGGTGGCACTGCCACAGGAGCGGGCCGGTGAGGTTGGTTCAACATCTAGGCAAGATCACTGCAGTTGGCAAAGCTTCAAACTATACAAGAAAGGCTCTACAGGCTACCGAGCACAGATTGTTCCGTATTAGGTGGTTGAGTTTGAGGTGCTTGGTGGGGGTTCAATTCCCAAGACCACTTGAACCAATAATCCTTTTTTTTTTGAGACCATACATACTGTTTCATTTCGACCAAATGTTCACGGGGTGTCACCTGTCACCACAAATGTTCACTGGACTCAGTGTTCATTTCTCAGCAATCACGAGAAAATTACCATAAATAGAAGTCCAGCATTTGCTGGACTCAATTTTTTTGCATTTTTTACTCATTTTGAGCTTTAAAATTGTGATGTCACCATCACCAAGGTCAAATTTGTTCAGTTCATGACCCTCAGTCACCCATCACCTGAACATTTAGCCGAAATGGTACAGTACCCCATTTCAATCCAGATCCTAAAGTGCTCGGTGACAGACCTGGTACTGGGGTGCTCGGGCATTTATTCAAATTTGCTCGAGTTACAACATTCTATAATGTGTTATACTACATTACAACATCATCTCACAAGGGCTAATGCTGGCCTGGGCAGTTAGCTAAGAGGGATATAATGTGTCTCGAACCATTAGAAAGGCACTGGACAACAATCCTGGTAAAGGATTGACGTGAGAAGTCGCTAATGAAGCAACCACAGAAAGTGCCTTACCATCCTGGGAACAGATTGGGGCGACTGCACATCCCTGACTAAGGGTGTATTACAAGGGATTATCCTTCTGAACAAGAGGGCTTGCCGTTGGACATCATCTGATGTCTTCTGAACCGCCAAAAGAAGGTTGGACTTGGTCGATTTAACAATTGAATAAGAAACCATACTCAGGTACTGGGAAGCGGGCTATCACAGTTTTCAGACAAATCACTTAAGCGGTTCAAAGCGGGACCAGTTAAAGCGGATGGTTACCAAGGAGGGTAATGGTGGGCTGACGAGGAAGTCAGTTAAAAGTTGACACATCAACAATATCCTATCATGATCGTTCTAAGCGATGCAAATCTTGACTCATTGTTAAGCTTGGCTCATTGATGTTCCTTATAAATCTGTTCAGTTTTTACTAATCTCTTGATATCCAACAGGAGTTCATCGGCTAGCTGCCATACCACTAGTCATATACCCCGAACCCTGCCGCACATTTGTATCTGTCTTGTTTATATTTAGAATCCTGTAAAGTATTTAAGTGGATGGTCATGGGAGGGATGGAAGTGAATCTCACCCCACCTGTTGGATGCAAAGCTACTAGGCTTCACGCTTAACCGGTCAAGTAGGCATTCATTCGGAGACACCCAGAAGCTATACCAAGCTTTGTTTGTTTTCCCTTTGAAATATTATCTGTGTTGGATTTGGATCTTTATAACTATGTGTGGACATATTGGATAAACAGAATGGACACATGGAATATAAGGAAACAGATCGGACTTGACAATTGGTGTATAATCTCGCAAGGATTAGCAACTGCGGATACTATTTGAGTTGGGATTTCATACGAATCACTTGTGTTTTGCATCAGAGTACTATCTCCAAACCTAGACCCACATCACACAAAACCATCGAACATAAAATCTTGTCTGACTATCCGCGATTGCACCTAGAACAGTGTTGAGCAATTTATCTATATGACTTGTGGACCTATAAGTCTTGCTTCTCCAAAGAGAACTAAAGTTCAAATTGCTACAATCTATACTGGATTGGAACCCTGAACTTCCATGAGGATTATAGTGTTTGAGTTGATATAGTTGCATCATCAAACCGTATATTCATTTGCAAGGTTTGGTTTGTGGTTATTCCACTGCTAGCCCCATAGTCACTGTTTCATTGGCGAGGATTTGACTCCCTCCAGACCCAATTCTCTGGGCAGGCTGATTTTTTCATTTTGTGTCCCAGTGAATTTGTCTTTGTCTTTGTTCGCAGACAACAGTGTCATTCTCACGTACTCCCTCTTCCTCCTATTTCAACAAGAATGAACAACCACAGTCGTGCTGGTTTGAGTAGGGGGAATAGTTGTCTGGGTCCTTTGCACATGCTGGTCCTGCAGGGGTCTCCAGTTCCGCACTTATTGCCCAGTTGGTTGGCATTGTAGGAATTTCGTGCAAAAATTTGTGGATGTTGTATGTTGTCGGTTAGCACATTTTCACGCATTTTTCAGTGCTGTATAACACCGCAACAAATTCGTCAAAAGTCTGGTGAAATGCAAAGACTACTAAAAACATAAATAGACTGGACCCACAGAGTTTGTCAAACAGACTGTGGCGCTTCAGTTTTGGGTGTCTTCTGAAAAATGAGTGAAAGCTGTTGTTCAAGCCCTTAACCTCTCTTTCCCCCTCACTGAGTGCTCACTATGACGAGTGATCTGAATATTAGGAGCAAAAGAGAAGTAGAAATTTGGATTCAGAGTTAAGCATAGATAATACTCATTGGGATGCTGAGACCAGATGTATCTTGTATGTGTGAATAAATAAGCTTCTCATTTTGAATCACATCAATGGAATACAGACAACATGTGTATGCCCAGACTGCCTCTGAAGCTGCAAATTTTGCAAGCAAGTTGTGAAACTCATACTACACCCTGCTGAAGAAGTTCATCAACCAATTTCACCTGCTCCTCATGTTTGATAGAGGATGGATTGCTGGAAGGAACATTGAGCTCCACTATGTGAGATATGGCCTCTCTGTGCTGTTCCAGAACATCACTGCCCACACCAGCAAGCTTTTCATCTACAAACTGGACCTTCTGTGCCTGTGATGACCTTTCAAAGAGTGGCCTTGCTGTGGTCCAAAGTTCAACTGCTTTCAACAGGTTACCATGGCTGTTGGAAATGTCACCCAGTTTCGCCATGCATTCTGCTCTGCTGCAATGAACATCCATAAAGGTAAACCCCTCAAGGGCAACAGTGAATAAGCTGATAGCAGTGTCCTCGTCCTTCTGATGAAGAAATACATCCCCAAAGAATTGTAGACCCTTATGAACTTGAAGGGTCTTTTTACATTTGAGGGAATATACTAGGAATATTGTTGTCCACTGACCCATTGAGTAATCAACACTCCACTGGCTCGCATTGCCCAACCTTTCAAGACAGAAAGATTTCACATCAGTGTGCGAACTTGATTGGAGACATTTTGCAAACAACAGCTGTGCTGCAACTAGATCCTGCTCTCTGAGGTACAGATCCCCAAGTATAAAATCACAAGCAATGGCAATCTCGGCTCCAGCAGGGAATATGGATCTAGCAAGGTCAATATTCTGTTGGACATCATGTCTTGGAACACCTATTAACACCTCAGTTTCAGCAATATTCAGCAATGCAAAAGCATGCCAATGAGCATTTTGGTCTGCAGAGATCTGAAGCATCTTGGTATAAATTTTCATGGTCTCGCTATATTCTGATTTACATCTGTGGACCTCAGCCTGATTGGACATGATGGCAAGATTGACCCCGGCACCAGACATGCCACAAAGAGCAAGAAGATGCTGTGCTACAATGCACAAAGAGAGAGTTTGTCTGTAGTGACTACGCTCTTGCCAGCAACGGGCTTGTGTACGGACAGTGTCTGCTTCTCCATACAAATAACCGGAAATCCTGGCTAACTTTTGGGCTTCATATGCATGCATTTGAGCTTCAGAGTAATTCCCAAGCGAAATATTGATCCATGCAAGTTTACACAATGCTTGACTCTGTCTCTTGCTGTTACCAGTTGAAAATGCCAAGGATATGCTTTTTTTGCATAGATTGGAAGCCCCAACAAGATCACTTTTGAGTTCCCAATGGTAACCTGCCATACACAGGTAAAATCTGCCTAGAAGATCCATGTGTCAGTACTCATAGATAGGTACAAATGTAGAGCCCACATTTAAGATCTGCATCATCAGAGCACTTGAGGTGCTCCCAGGCTTGGGAAGCCAGAGCTGCATGATCAGACATTGGGTAATTTAGACATGAGTCGATCAGCTCAGTCAACAAGTAAGCTTTGAGTTGATGGTCATTGAGCTGAGGAAGTATATCTTGGATGTGGCCAATTAAACCAGTCCATGCTTGCATGTTGAAGTGGTGGCTGAATTGGGTCAAATGACACAAACAGTAAATGCTATTTGATAGTGTTGGTTGTTCTGGCTTCAGTCCCCATTCTAGCACATTTTGGATGTTGGTGAAATTTGATTTTATTCGCAGGACAGTGCTAGAATTCAACTGGGTTCCATGGTACTCCATATCAAAATTTAACATTTCCTGGAAGTATTCAAGGAGGCTCTGAATAAGATGATCTCCCGGAGGGGAGTGCTGTTGCAGATATTCCCGGATGGGCATAAGTACCTTCAGTCTTTTATGCTGATCAGTGTAAGCCAGAGCAGTAGACTTGAGCGCAGTTTTGCATTCAAGAATATTGTCAAGTGGTAGTTTGCTTTGGATGAGATCTACATCCGACAAGCCATCCGGTAGCATGGACAAGATGCTCAAGAGGTCTTGTGAATGAGCCAGCAATTAGATCCGAGGACTTGTTAATGACAGGGAAATGGACAGATCCAGATTAGATCTTTTGTCAAAGCCATCCGAAATCAGAGAAGTCTTTTCTTTGTCCCACCGGGACAATACATTAGCACAGCCTTCAGTGTCGGCCAGATAGGCAAGCAGACTGATTGCAAGGGGCATGTTGTCTGTCAGGGAGAGTATTTGGTCAACCTCTGCCATGTTGTGTCCACCATCTGCAATATCAGTAAATGTGAGTTGAGCTGCCTCTTGATCCAATGGTTGTAAGGCTTTCAAAAATGGGCGAGTCCATAGGACTTTGGCAGGTCGTTCTGCTCCTCGCATAGTGATCTGAGATGAGGTGAGCCAGGTATAATTCAAACACCATTGAACTTACCATTAACACAAGATTCTCTACACCTGTGACTAATGAGAGCAATTCTTCAATTTCACCACGAGATGTTGCTGGCTCCCACAAGCCCTCAAGCTCATCTAAAATCAAGAGACTTGGTGGATTGTTTGAGAAATGCTGCAGCACTGCCCAGGTGAGATCTTTTCCAGGCTTCAGTCCCAGGTGGTCTCCAATCAGGTTCACCAGTTCGAGTTTGGTTGTTGCAGAGACACAAGCAACAAAGAACCTATTCTGTACATATCTGGCCACAATATATGGGTGGTGCAAGACAGCTCTTGCTAAGGAGGTTTTCCCCATACCACCTGCACCCAAAATTGCTATCCTTGGAACTCCAGTCTTGAAAAGGTGAAGAATGTCTGAGATCTCTGACTCCCGGCCATGGAAAATTTGGGGTTCCGATGGCAGCATGGAGATTGAGCTAGAGCTTCATAACAAAGCCATCTGATAAGTATAATCCACAGCCATTCTAGGAAAAGTGCGTCTTGTACCTATTGGATGACCAAGAATAATGCCCACTTATCTGTGAAACAGTGGGTATAAATCCTGTGAAACACATTTGAATTACTTACTGTAGATGCTCTTTCTGAAGCAGTTGTGTCAGAGAGTTTTTCAATCATATCAAGCACTTCTTGATGTCTCTTTTGTGCATCTTTCTTCATCTCTGTAATATCTAGTAGAGCCCAGGTTCCTTCAATCTATGAAAGATATATATCTATGAATTTTTACTACACAGAATTGACAACAGACCAGAAAAAAGTCAAAGGCTTGTTGTAATCCAGCTTGACAGTCTTTGAGTAGTGTGCCAATTTCACCCTGGCGGAAGAAGTTTCTGACTTGATTGCTCTTTCGTTGGGCCTTCACAAAAGTGTAGATTTTATGAAGGATCCTGATTTTAGCTGTTAGTATATAGTGAATTTCCAATGGACAAGAACAGTACTCTTCGAATTTTCCAACTTGATTCAGCACTTGTGGAGGCATTTCTCCACCTGTATCTGACTTGATATGGAGAATCACAATTGTGTTAAGCAGTGTGTGAATTTGCTCCAGAAGCTGAACACAGGTATCTTTGTTTTTGCTAACAGTCTAGCAAGCAGCTGAGTTTTACATTGATAAGAGTCCCTTCAACAATACTCACCTGTACATTTTTCAAGACAGCTCGAGTTGTGTTAATTATGGCATCCAAGAATGGAGTTTTCATGCTATCTGCGATGATTTGCAAGGTACTTGTGGTCATAGTCAAGCATATCACCGCATTTTGCAGTTTATTCTGAGTGATAGTGGGTGAGGACATGTTGGAGATGCAGTGACCTTGTCAAAGGTGTTGGTCTTTTATGTTTCCATCCACAGGTTGCCGGTGTCACCGGTTCTTTTTGATCATCAATCTGCCGGTAATGCAACCCCAAAATGATATTTTTGTCCCCATGCTAACACCATGTACTGCTTTCCATTCTCGGCCCGGCTGTTTATATTGGTTGATTGCTAGTAAGATCCACAATCTGACATGCTCCAGCACACACTGAACTCCCAGCCATGGGTTTGCTATCAGATTCTGCTTCCACAGTTAGGCCACAACATGTTTAAATTTGAGTTGGTTACTTGCTATTACATTATCGTTGACTTGGTAAATTTAAGTAACAATCTGCTATTTCCTCATAGTTCCTCACTTACACTCTCTTTGGTCTAATTTCGCAATTTACCCCCAGTTAGTCATATTTGTTTCCAGTCAGTATGCGGACAAATTCAAGTCAGTTGTCTATTGAACATACAGTCTCAAACTAGGAAGCAAAACATGATATAGAAGTGAAACACTGTAGGGGTGACCTAAAGCTCAGTGCAGGGTGCAGAAGCTAGTGGGGGAATCCGAAGTACATTAAGCACTATACTAAGAGCTTGTTCAGATCATTCTGAAAGTTTTCAGAATTCAGAACTTAGACATCAGAACCAGACTTCCATTTGCTTAATGTAGCTTACGTAAAATGGACCGCTTGTAACACCCGGCCCGTAAACATATGACAAGATAACCCTCCACTTTGCTCCGGTATTCAAGAGTGCAAGATGAAAGAGCTGAAAACTGCAGGTAACAAATGTATTAGTGTTAGCAGAAGACACCAGTTGAAAAGAGCAATTTAAGCAGGAGATTTCTGTAGGATCATCTCGATATGAGGTTCATTATTTAGTTGGCATGGCACATTAGGGATGTGAGAATGTATAAGGCACTCAAGTATTACAAAGTGTCGCATTCGGACATTTTAAATGGGAGTTATCTGGCCAGTATTCTGGGCAAGCAACATTGATAATCTCAGTCTAGAAAAGGATTCACCAATGGCTTTAAGAGTAACAAGTGGCTGCTCAGCCGCTTTGCGGCCTCGCATTCCTCTCGTGTGAACTGGAATTGTAACAGAGATGGATTGTGCCTGCAAAATCTAATCAAAATAAATTCAACTTAGGGACTGAGCATTCAAGACAACCCATTTTATTGGACTTGCCGAGCTTGCACACATTGAGTGTTGATGGGATTTTATGTGGCTGCAGCAGGCACAGCATGAGTGGCAACAGAGAGCTTGATGAAAAAGGTTAGAGCTGATGGCGGAGTTTAAAAAGGCTTCGAACACCCGTAATTTTAAAAAGAGAGTGAATGGGATTGATCCTCCTGCCGATCCTAGGCACAGAACAGAAATTTGAGGCAAGCAATATTGAAAGATGCTCTGAATCGCTTTGAGAGATGGTGCACCAATTTAGCCCAGAAATAGCACTGCAGATTTGACTTGAACCCCAGTACCCATCAGTCTTTTGAAAATCTAGTTGTCGTGTTGTACAACACATGAAAACACCAAAAAACGGCCGAAAACACCCGGAAACGCGACAACACTCTGCGCCAACAACATTTTTACAAATCTTGACAACACCATGACAACATGGGCCCAAGATCCCCACCCACAGTGCTGATACATCAAAATTTACCAAAGTTGAGATGAAATCACTATCTAATGCCGAATACCTGCCCTCTCCATAATTCTTTGACCCCACCAGCGGGCTCCAGTGCCTGCGAAAAATTGAAGATTTTTGATCACAACACGGAAACACGAAAAAACACGTGAAACACAACAATCAAAATGTCAATTGGCTGATGCCCAGCAGACAGAATGTTTGAAAATAAGATTGGGGGCAAAGAATGGGATCCATTGACAGCAGAATGCCTCTATATATATGTCAAGAGTTTGCCGGAAAGGTTATGTGGCTTCAGGCTGCATCATTGTGCCTTAGACAGCAGCGACTGCAGTCTGCTGTGTCATGTCAAGGAAGGACTGTGCACAGGTCAGCTGTTCCAGTACAAATGAAAAGGCAGTGTTGAGAAGCAAAGGCAGTGGAGCACAGAAGGGGTTAATCAAAAAGCAAGGACAGAGGAAAAACAAAAGGAGAATGGTTATATGGGGATATAGCACAGCCAAACAAGCAAAATCTTAAAGAACTGTTAATCTAGCATGATTATTGTTGATATCTCGCCTCTGCCTCATATTCAGTGGATGGCCACCTCTGGGACCTTGCCCTACAGCGGTTACAGCAGTGGATAAGCAGTGCAGCAGTTGCTATGCATGTAGCTGCTCTCACGGCCATGCTCTATACTAGCAAGTGGTATTGGAACCAGCCATATCATACCTCTACCCTCAGCATGGGCGGAGGAGCTGCTGTGTGGCCATCCCTAGCGAATTTACAATGAGCTTGGTGTTCATCTGCATGTATTTGTGGACTGATGATTACACTGTGTGGCTTGGGATATGGAGATAGCAAGTATGTCTCATTGGAGGAGCAGCTTGCGATCTTCCTGTATATCTGTTGCATGGGCTTCACCTGCTGACATGTAGAAGAGTGTTTCCAGCACTCCAACGAGACGGTGACAAAGTGCGTGTGTAGTCTATTTCTCCAATGTGCAGCCTGAAGCTGCTGAACAGGTGCTTCCACAAAATGATGATGGTATTATCTGATGACAAATTTTACAGCAAATATGTGAAGCTTCCCACTTCCGAGGATCCACCCACATTATTTTCCAAACTGTCTTGGTGCTATGGGTGGTTCACATATTGCATGCACTGCATGTGCAGACAATTGGGCCAACATGTGAAACAGGAAGGGATTCCTGTCCCAAAATGTCCTCACTGTCTGCAGCTTCAGCTTCCAATTTCTCTATGTTCTTTCTGGATGAGAGGGATCTGTTGCTGACTCATTTCTCTATGTGGACACCCATATACATGATTTTCCAATTCCAAATGGCTTCTTTTACCTTGGAGATGCAGGCTTTTCTCTGATGGCAAAAGTTCTTGTACCATTTTGCAATGTGCGCTACCACCTGCAGGAATAGGCAAAGGGAAAGAAACAGTGAGTGATTGCAACACTCACAACTTGTTCCATAATAATTTCACAGACCACAAACATGGGGGAATTATTCAACTTATGCCATGCACAGGCACAAAATGTGATTGAACAAATTTTTGGAGTGATCAAAAATTGTTGGCAAATTCTTGTTGTTCCACCAGCGTACAGCATGAAGCTTCAGGCATGAATCCCTGCTACCCTAGCTGCCTTGCACAATTTCATCATTGAACATGGCCCAGAGGATCATTTCGATCCTGGTGCTGCCATTCTTTGTGATGAGCTTGTTTCTGAATAGGGTATGGCCACCAAGTCCGAGAATGGTAAAGTACTTTGAGACCAAATTGCAGATGCAATGTGGGTGGACTATCAACAAATTTTGGCCGAGAAGGAGGAGGATATGAACTCTGAGTATTAGGATGAGGAGATGGAAGAGAGGAACTAGGATGGACATGACTCTGTGATGGATGAAGACAATGACAATAATAACAATGAGTTCAATGAAGATATTTAAATCTTATACCCATTGTGCCTACAACATGTTTTGATGTAACAACAGTTTATTTGGTTATCCCAAGGTGTTGTCTAACCCAACTCCTGTGGAAAGGGGAATTTTTTGCCCACCCAAGATATGCATCCGCTTTTTCTTCTTGAGTATTTCTTCGAGCATTAGCTGCTCATCAACCAATAGCCAAGTTTCCTTCTCCTGTAAAACTTCCATCGCCTGCCTGCATCAATCAGGAGATCAGGACTGGAATAGCTGTTGGCCATGTGTAGGCCATCAGTCAGTTCCCGGGTTGCAACCTCGAACTTGATGCTGAATTTATTGATTGACTGGATGCCATGGTATTGAAACGAGCCTTTTTTTAAGAACACATGATGAAACAGACAATGTGCTGCAACATCTTGCTGATGACATCCCCAGTGTGGAGGAAAGTGTCGTGCTGGAGGTATCAGATGGCTGAGAGTCATCGAGATCATCAGGGAGTGTGATCACCCCATTGTCGGGCTGTGATGGATCAAAGGGCTGCTGCTGCATGTCCTGAGACAGAGCACTGTAGTCCAGTCAGGGGTAGTAAACCTCGGCTGGAATCAATAAGCACACATTCATAAATTGCAGCATCAGCACGTACTTGGGAAGAGGCTGGCAGCGTGAGTGTCCCACTCCTCTGTTGGCTGATGCATGGGCAAAATGTGCCAGCCTGCATGCTTAAATGGCATGCACAGCAGGCAGAATGCGACAATGTCCTCCCAAACCACTTCCTCAGTCTCAGTTATAACATTGGCACCCAGGTCGTTGCGGCAGGGTGGAACACCTGGCCTGTAGGTTCTCGATACAGATCAGTAGTCCATGTAGAGGTCAAATGTTGGGAGGTAAATTTAGAATAATGTCTTGGGCCATAGAGTGCGAGAATGCAACAATAACAGAGTACAAGGGTCTAGAAATGGGGTGTAAAGGGACTGAGGTTGCAAGGTGTGATTTGAGGGTACTGGTGACTAGGTGGCCCACTGGTGATGTTTACTGGAGTAAGGGATGAAGTCCTTCGACGGTAGCCCTACACTGGTCACAAAGATGATGATGCGGCACTGTTTGCAATACAAACAATGCTGTAACTAATAATAAAAATAGAAATATGGTAAAGCTGAAAACAGCGTGTGGTCGAACTTCCACATGCTGGCCCTCCGACCCTGCCACATCGTCATCCCAGGAGCCACCAAAGCATGTCATCAGGTAGGTGACTGCCTGGTAGAGGTCATTAAGCTGCTTATAGGTCATTAGCTCCAGAACCCAGTGCAGAAGGTTTGTGACACACCTCCTTGATTTTTGCCTTGACTTTGGCCAGCTTCTTGAGCCTGCCATAGATAATCCTCTCATCGAGGTAGTCTTGTATTTGACCCCATCACTTGCAACGTGCTCTTTGAGGAATTCAATGAGGGCAATGCAGTACAACAACATCCATGTCACATTGGCACCCTCTGGGACCTCAGTGAGAGGCTTGTAAGTTGGCTGGGAGTCAATGATGAGTCTATCATAGTGTTTGTAGCCAATCCACGGGTGCCTGGCCATGTTTTGAGAAAGCGAACACGGTTGAAAGCACCCCCAATGTGTGGGTGACAGTACACGTACACTTACGTGAGCTCCATTAAGTGAATGGAATTCTGGTTCTGATGTCTGAGTTCTGAATTCTGAAAACTTTCGGAATGATCCAAACAGGCTCTAAGTACAGGAGCAGAAATACTACACACCTAGCAGGGAAATCCGAAGAGAATAAAGGATGAAGATTCCCACACTAGGTGAAGCTTATAAACTAATAGGTACTGGCCAGTAGCACATGACTGAAGGGATCTACAGTGATCCTGAGCCTGTTCATGAGAGTGGGCACTGCTGGTGGAATCACTGATCTCTTTGTTCGTGTTTATTGATGAAGCCTTCCTGCAAATAGTGATCACACCCTGCCAAGGGTTTTTTCAGATGGCACAGACCCCGGCTGCCCAAAGTTTGGGAGCCAAAAGAATTTAAATCTGTATAGCTACAGGATGTAGTTCAGAAGTACGGAAATTCCAAGTTTCAAGCTTCACCCAGTGACTGTGCTCGTGGAATATTTAAGTCGTCTCCAATCCTGAACTAGGTCCCGTAGACACCCAAAGTTAAAAATAATTGACAGCCAAAGATTGAGTGTGCGAGGCCAGAACAAGTCACAAAATGCTTTACAATCTGGGACACATCAAAGTGACCCGGATGCGTGACATCACACTGTGATCCGATGCGTGGCCATTGTCGACAACGCTCCTGCTCGCCCTATCTAAATGTTTTTTGCTAGGCAAACGGGGTGGACTGTGGTACGTGTTCAATGAGTCGTTTTTGATAGTAGAAAGGCTTACCCAATGGTGTATCCTGGCTGCAGAGAAATCACACCCGCAGTTCTTCTTTCTTCTTGCTACACTGTGTTGACCTCTTGCTGGAACCTACAATGGGCAAAAAGGTGTCCATCAAGTACTCGAAAAAGGGCTCCCCTGCTCAGCAGGCCCAATCCAAGGCCATGCACACGGGCAACAAGGAGAATGTCCAACCTCTTCTTCTGACACTGGTCACTGCAAAAACCCCACGGAAGGCCAGAGACTATAAAAAGGACTATCAGAACTTGCAGCAGAAGCATTGGCATGTAGTCGACCACTGAAAACACCTTTAGCTAGTTCTTGATAGCTACAAATCAAGAGTCAGTGACAATGTACTGGCCATGGACTTGGCCAAACACCGTGAAGCTGAATCACAGTGTCGCAGAGCCGCAATGCAGGGTGTGATCAACAAGGTCCTCTCTAAAGGTGCCAAGGAGGTGGGCAAGTCCATGGAAGTCGTAGCAGCGCTCCAAAAGAAAAACAAGGCACTGTAGCAGAGGGTCTGAAGAGCAGCTGGAATTCTGTCACAGTCAATTACTCATGCCAAATTGAAGCACACCTTTGGACATGTAACACAAAAGGGGATCGATCTACACTATCCAGGCCCGCAAACTGGCACGGATAATGGTTGATGCTGGCTGCACACACGGAAAGGTTGGGTCGCTGATGGAACAGGTCGGGGATATCTTCAGGGTGCACATCAATTGGTCTATGAGCCGGTGTACCATTATTCAGGCCATCGGAGAAGGAGGGGTCACTGCAAAAATGCAAATTACATATGAGCTAGGCTTGAATAAAGGTGTGTCAAGTCATTTACCTCTTGTCACATTGTTAATTCAATGTAGGAGTTTCTATCAGCGCTGACAGTACTGCTAATCAGGGCATCAATATTGAAAGTGGGCACATAGCCCATCGTGTACCGGATTACAAGTCAGGGAATCTCGACATTGATCCCAGTTTAACGCCATGCATCCACTTCCTAGGCATCGAAAAAACAATTGACCACACCAGCATCGAGTCAGTCAAAGTGTGGCAGCCTCGGATTCAAGCAAGCATGGACCTTTTCAACGCCAGCCCGCTTGCGAAGTGTTTGCAAAAGAACTATACCTTTTGATACTTTCTCAAGGTCATGAAAGCTCGGAATGGAGACCACGTGTCGACCAAGAAAAGCATGGCAAAGGGATTGGGGAGCTTGAAGCACAAGGAGGGTGTGAGGACTGGGGAAGGAAGCACTGGCAGGCAAGGACTTCATCGAGCTGGTGCTCTATCTCAGTGCATGGAACGCAAAGAAAATCACTGAGGTGGGCAGCATAGAGGCCTGGGACAAGCTGTAAAAAGGAGAGAAAGCGGAAAAGGACAAGGTGTTGATGGATGACATTGTGGCATCCCTGGGAAAGGAAGCATACAATGTGCTTCCTGCTGCAGACCGGTGCCAGATTGATTTATTCATCTGGGGCAGGTGCTGCATGCACACAGATCTCAACAGTTTCAAAGGGGGGAACACGGAGATGATGCTCAAGTGGGAGAAACTCGGTGTCCCTGCTCCAAAGATACTTGCTAACAAACAGAATGTGGCTACACTGTGCAACGTTCTGGACCCATCTTTCTCCATGGACACTGCACTTACCGAAGACTAGCTTTGTGCATTCACAGCTTCTACTCGGGGCAGCATCAAAGCTTATGTGCTAGCAGGCGCTATTTTCAACAACAAAGATGACAAGAAGGGTCAATCTGACAAGCACATTGAGCTCATGACACAAAAACTTGGTAAACCTCACCACCGTTTCCCTGACACAAGCGATACTCACTTCAGGAGCTACAGGGATGCAGCCACTGAATTAATCACCTACATCATTGAGTACCTCGAGATGATGGAGTTGATTCGGTGGTTGAAAGACAATGCTTCTCTTACCAACATTGAGAAGAATCTGCGTGACACTTTGAATGATCTGGCCATGCTCACCAAGCTCTGTGCAATGATTTTATACCAACAAATCATCTCTCACCCTTACCTTCAACAGGTCCATGGCCCGGGAACAGAGAATATCAATCTCCTGGATTTTGGCCCATTCCATATCATTGAAACGGCGTAACATAAATGCGCAGCATCTAGTGCTAATTTTGCGATTCCTATGACCAGTATTTATACAACGGGAAGCAGCTAACACTTCTGTTGTTACTAGCAAACTAGCTAGTACACAGACCACTTGTTAGGTGATATAGAGGAGAGTCAGAGGGAGCCCTAACTGCTGACTGTAGCATGAGACTACACTGGTGTGACATACTAGCTGCTAGTCGAGTGTACAAACAACCAGGGATTAAACCACTGCCTAAACATTCATTGAGACATGACCTAGGAGACTCTAGTAGTTGAGGGATGATGTGCTAGGGAGTTGGCAACAGTCTAGTGGACTGGAATCAACAATGGATGTATAGCTAGGGGACAGTGTCTTGAGCTAGTTCGCTCAGCACAGGGCTAGGCTGTACTATCTAATCTCTAGATAAGGGCCAAAGGCGGTGCCAGGCAGAGAGATCCAGCTAGGATCGTAAAGATACAACACTATGGACACAGGAGAGATGTGACATGACAGCTAGGGCCTAAGGCAGGCAGCTAGCTCGAGTGAAATAGCAGGAAGGCTATTGGAACGGAGCTAGGGGACGATCACATAGACTGGGTTGATGTCCTGACCAATGAGGGATGACCCTATGATGTTGTTGCAACCCCAGGTTGTCTAGATGCGATGGATCGACACTCTGACAAACAGGGATGACCCTATGATGTTGGTTGCAACCCCAGGTTGTCTAGATGTGATGGATCGATGCTCTGACAAACAGAGATGACCTAGGCATCTGGTTGTAACACTGGGCCGTCTACAGGCAGATAGATCGACGCTCTGACAAAGAGAGATGACCTAGAACACTGGCTGTAAGCCCAGGTGACTAGGTGTGATCCTTGGCTATAGATGATGTGCCCAGGATCTGCAATATACCCATGAATAAGCTGCTAGCTCGTCAGCGAGGCTGACCTAGCATGTCACAGGATGGCTCCAAAACGAAATGGCAGTCGTCTCATTGGCTGTTCATCTTGAATCACCTCATATTGCTTATTGTATAATTCAGCTCGCTTTTCACATGTATTTGGAGCCTAGTAGTATAAAGGGAGCACAGGAGTGACTAGCACCTCAGATTAGCACTCCCTGGTCGAGTATGAAGCTGGTGCAGGTGGCCTCTGATAGAGATTACACCCCAGTTTTGTGCGAAACTAGTAGAGGTGGTCTCAGGCTGCTAGTGAAGTTTGTAATGCACTTCACTGATATTAGTCTTTATTGGAATTAGTAACTGTTGACTCTGGAACATGGAGTGATTAAGTTGAGGATTTCGTGTTGTTGGTTCTAGCAGACCTCCACATATAAAACAAGGGTGTTCTCTTTGAGACCCAACTTCAGTTGCGCTAGTGACTTTGCCTTCACCCTGACAAGACGGAAGCTCTGTCGTAGTGTGTTGGATCGCTTGCTAGGTGATTGTGTGTTGACTTGAGCCCTGCTATGATAAAGATGGACTAGGGTGTTCTCTTTGAGACCCAGCTGCAGTTTGTGCTAGTGACTTTGCCTTCACCCCGACAAGACAGAAGCTCTGCTGTAGTGTGTTGGATCGCTTGCTAGGTGGATTGTGTGTTGACTCGAGCCCTAGAAAGTAGAAGATGGACTAGGTGCCCTCACCTCTAGTTTGGCTATAACTTGTCAGTTACTTCGCCTTCACCCCGATATAGACAGAAGCTCTGCCATAGTGTGTTGGGTCGCTAGCTGGACGCTTGTAGTGAACTAGTGCTGATAAAAGCGGAAAGGTTCCTGTTCTTGGTTAAGGAATAGGTCGGCGGCCAAGGAGAGTCTTGCCGTTTGAGGATTGAAGTCCCTTGTTGTTAGCCTCAGTAGTCTTTGGGACTGCCCTTAGTGAGGATTTTCACAAACCTACATACTCTGCCCTGGTGTTCTCGACCTAGCGGTCCAGCCATCTTGTATCCACCCCATATAAACACACCCCTGGACCATCCCTAAGTTCCTAGCAGTGTTGTTGTTGGCAGTTGCATATTGCTAGTATGTTGTAGAGTGTGTTGTTAGAAGCCTATAAATCAAACTTGTGTCTGTTCAAACCTGCTGGTCGCATACTATGGCCCAGACCCGAGCTCACAAAGAGACGCACTTAGATCTTTGGAGGTAGATTGGTTGTGGTTGGTTGTTTTGGGTGTTTGTTCGCAACACCTATCAATTAGCTATTCCTAGTCATATAAGAAGTGCACCGTTTCACTGCCATATGCGATCACATCCAAATAATTCTCGGCAACCCGGATCTGATCTCTGGGGACAAGGTGGCCTTTGAGACAGCAACACTCAATGAGCAAGCATGGCAGGACCCCAATGCTATCAGAGCGGTGGTTAAGCTCCAGCTCATATGGTCAGAACAATGCATTAAATTGTGGTTCCTTCCCATGGGCCTAATGCATTATTTCTCGGAGCTACCCCACATAGCCACAGCTATGTTCTACGGGTGATGTACACCCATTGATCCATTGATGGGATCTCGGCACAGTGCCGCAGGCAAGAAAAATGAATAATTAGCCCATATTTCACTTGAGTTGGGTGAAATTGAGGGCTGTTTGTAT
This sequence comes from Mycena albidolilacea, assembly GCA_029282495.1. Lineage (NCBI taxonomy): Eukaryota > Fungi > Basidiomycota > Agaricomycetes > Agaricales > Mycenaceae > Mycena > Mycena albidolilacea. The sequence goes on along the minus strand of JARIHO010000050.1, from coordinate 672,237 downwards.
TGGGATGGGATTGATGGGCCCCAGCTGTTGGCTTGAAATTGATGGCTGTCCATCTTGGCTGCTCTACCATTGATGGCTGCCCATATTGGGGTTGAAATTGATGGAATGTAGCAAAAAAGCAGAAAAAAGTGCCTGAGTCATTTACACTCTCCCTTCCCATTCTCAGTGTCCATTTCACACTCACTGGTCCCCTTGGTGCCCTATTCACAAAATAACCAAGAAATGTCATCTGACATATTTCGAGTTTATGGTACTATATTAACATACTTTTTGGCTGGGAACTCTTCATATAGCCTGGAATATCTGTTTGGATCTTTCAGAAGGGTCCCTATGACCCTGTGGAATACTGAATGGGGTGAAAGGCAGTGCAACACATGGTCACCTCAAATTATGGGGTATGGGTGTCCTTGATGTCAGATGTCCACCTTTCTAGTATATATATATAGGAAAGATCCAAAAGATGTGTGCTGAGATATCTCACATCATGGAGAGGTCCAGAATAGGGCAAAATTGGAATTTCCTGATATGGCTAAAATGCGATGTTTTGAATGATCATAACCTAATCCATCACTTCCAGGCTGCTCCTATAGCCTAAAGGAACATATTGATACAATCAGGAGATATTTCTACTGCTGTATCCACAAGATATTATAACCAGGAATACAATTTATGAAGTTCGCTATTTTCACCCTATTATTGCACTGTAATGGGTTCTAATTTGGCCTGGTCAGCTTCAAAGAACCTAGAATAACATCTCTATATGGTTAGATCATCCAAAACGGTTGAATTATGAGCCAGGGAAGGCTTGATGTAGGGAATTTCCTTTTTGGGTGAAAGGTGTTAGTGTCCAAAAAAGGAAAGTGATGCTCACATTGTAGAGCTGATCAAGGGCTACAAGAGTCACCAACACCATTTTCCCATCAGAAGCCCCGTTGGTCCGCAAAATGCAAGATACTTTCTGAGATGCGGCACTTTTTTCTGCTTTTTTGCTACATTCCATCAATTTCAACCCCAATGGGTAGCCATCAATGGTAGAGCAGCCAAGATGGACAGCCATCAATTTCAAGCCAACAGCTGGGGCCCATCAATCCCATCCCAATACAAACAGCCCTCAATTTCACCTAATTTAAGTGAAATATGGTTATTTAACAGACAATTTATCATTTTTGGGTCAGATAAGTCTTGCCCGGGATGCCCAGGAGGTTAGATCAGAAGCCAGGGCAAGCCAAGGAATGTCAGGATGATGTCCCCCGGCCGAGGGACATGCCCGAGACCACAGAGGTTTCCCTATATGGTTACCCCAGAAATAATGCATTAGGCCCTTGGGAAGGATCCATAGTTTAATGGATTAATCTGGCCCTATGTAGTGCAAGCTCATGTCTTCCCTTCCGCATCTGCAGCCCGTCATGATGGCTCTTTTCGTGGCTCTCTCACCACCTGGATTCAATTCTCCTCGGGATTTGCACCAGGTGGTCTGATTGATCAGTGTTCGGCCAATGAGAAGCAGCTGGCATGGATGCCATCTACAAACAATGCCAACAAGGGCGCTCTCGGAGCCTACCATGTTGCCGTCCGAGGGAAACCATCCCCTTACTCTCCATCAGTACAACTCACTTGCAATGTACCGATGGAATGATACCCAGGACTTCATGGATGCTGTCTTGACCGATGAGGCCCATGTGTACATCATGTGTGAAGCCCGGAAGATCAATTCTGACAGGCTCAAGCGGTTGCATCGTCAAGAAATTGTTGATTTCTGCATCAAGAATGCAGACATAAACAAGGCGAAGGCCCTTGCAGCTGCCCGAAAGGCTTTAGAAACTTGCCGGGAGCTTCAAAAACTTCCTATCATCATCATTACTGCTGACCTCAGTGATCTCACCATTCCGAAAATTCACTTACAGTGTGCCCCCACTCCTTGTGATACCAACTTGAATTCCTCAAAACCCTTCCCTGTAAATCTGAGTTAATAGAAAGTTTCTTATACTACTTGAATGTGATCCTGCAAGGCGGTATATTTACGGAGTGTGTTTGAATATTTGCAAGGCGAAGTTTGACAACAGGTCAAATGTCACACAAATCAGTCCTTGCGACATGATGTGACACATTCATCATTTACATCTCTCCACGTCTATGCAGCCAACTGGAGGCCACTACAAGCTCTATTCACTACCGGAACCCCCATCTGACCCACCATCTGACTCGTCATCATCATTGTCCTTTGGCAACTCCGGCTTTTTTGCCTGTTTCGGCTTGCACAGGAGATCTTTCTTTCGTTTCCCCATCCTGATCAACCCAGCGCATTTTTCCTCCCATTGCTGTACGGAAACCAGGTGCACAGCTTTTATGTGCTCCTATTCCATTGCTAATGCAGCTCTAGCACCTTTCTTCTTTTCTTTGGCATGAGCACAGTCAGCCTTGGCCTCCTCCTCCTCAATCTTTTGTTGCTCTGCCCTTCCGGTGCTTCAATGTATTCCGTGGAGGTGAGGTGCTGACTAGGAATCAGGCCTGTCGCTTTTTATGAGTACCAAACGAGCTGAAGAATTGTTAAAAAACATACAAAGATACCGGCCAATGCTATGGAATGGTTGGTAGCTTCGACGACTGCATATTTGATGCCATTGGACTTGGCATCCGGTTTCACGCCAAGGCTCGATGGCCCAAATGTCATGACTCGATGGATCTATATATGCTTTAAGACGAGGTCAAATGTGAGTAGGATCACTTACGTCGAGTACGATCTTGCTGAGGAAGATGAACTGGGAAAGAGGCCAGGAAGACATTGAACGAGAGGCTGCAGCACACTGTTTTTGACCTGGTGCGTTACACAGAAATTTTATATCACTAGCTCTTCTAATTACGTTGTGCAGGCTACACTCTGGGATCGCTCACTAGGCGGCACAACTATGGTACTGCACAATGATGGCACCACCATGCCCAACACGCCGCCTGAACCCCAGTACCTCCGCGCCACCGCTTACCTGCCGCCTGCCTTTGTGGCCAACCACACAACCAGCCATGCCGCGATTGCACGCATCACACAGATGTTTATTGAGTCTGTCGGCGTACCTACAGTCCAGGACTGGCTTAACAATGCCCGACATCTGGGTTGGCCACTAACGCAGCCTGGTCCAACACTTGGTCCCCTGAACTCTATCCCCCCAATCACCCTGGCACATCTCACTATAGGTTCTTCGGACGGTGAAACGCTGACTATGGGGCAAGCGGTGAAATAACCACAAACCAAACCTTGTAAATGAATACGCGGTTCGACAATGCGACTACAACAACTCAAACACTATAGTCCTCGCGCAAGTTCGGGGTTCCAATCCAGTATAGATTGTGGCAATTTGAACTTTAGTTCTCTTTGAGAAGCAAGACTTTATAGGTCTACAAGTCGTATAGATAAAACTTGCTCGAATCCGTTCTAGGCGCAATCGTGGATAGACAGACGAGATTTTATGTTCAACGGTTTTGTATAGTGTGGGTCTAGGTTTGGAGATAGTACTCCGATGCGTAACGCAAATGATTCTTTATGAATCCCAATTCCAATAGTATCCGCGATTGCTAATCCTTGTGAGATTACAACCAATTGTCAAGTCCGATCCGTTTCCTTATATTCCACGCGTCCGTTCCGTTTATCCAATATGTCCACGCGTCCTTATAAAGATCCAAATCCAACACAGATAATATTCAAACAGGGAAAACAAACGAAACTTGGTATAGCTTCTGGGTGTCTCCGAATGAATGCCTACTCAACCTGTTAAGCGTGAAGTCTAGTAACTTCGCGTCCAACAGGTGGGGTGAGATTCACTGGCGTTCCTCCCATAACCATCCCCTTAAATACGTTACAGGATTCTAAATATAAACGAGACAGATACAAACGTGCAATAGGGTTCAGGGTATATGACTAGTGGTATAGCAGCTAGCCGATGAACTCCTGTCGGATATCAAGCGATTAGTAAAATTGAGAGAGATTTGTAAGAAATATCAACGAGCCGAGCTTAGCGATGAGTCAAGATCTACATCGCTTAGAACGATCGTGATGGGATATTGTTGATATGTCAACTTTTAGCCGACCTCCTCGTCAGCACTCTGTTACCCTCCTTGGTAACCCTTCGCTTAATTGGTCCCGCTTTGAACCACTCAAGTGATTTGTCTGAAAACCGTGATAGCCGTCGCTTCCCAGTACCTGAGTATGGTTGCTTAGTCAATTGGTAGATCGACCAAGTCCAGCCTTCTCTTGGCAGTTCTGAAGACGTCAGATGATGCCTGACAGTGATCCCTCTAGTTCAGATGGATAATCCCTCGTAATACGCCCTTAGTCAGGGATGTGCAGTAGCCCCAATCCGTTTCCAGGATGGTAAGGCACTTTCCGCGATTGCTCCATTAGCGGCTTCCCACGTCAACCCTTTACCAGGATCGTTGTCCAGCGCCTTTCTAATGGTTCGAGACACATTATATCCCTTTTAGCTAACTGCTCAGGCCAGCAATAGCCCTTGTGAGATGACGTCGTAATGTAATGAAGTACATTGTAGTACGTTGCAACTCGAGCAGATTTGAATAAATGCCCGGGTGCCCCAATACCAGGTCTGTCAACGGCCCGTTGGGGCTCTGGAGACGCTTCTCGGTCATCCCCACACCCGTGCGCCTGCGCCTGCGCCCGCCTCTGTCCCTGTCCCTGTTGTGGTCATCAGCGATGACGAGGACGACTTCGATGACATTACAATGGGCTTGATGGATGCGATTGAGCGTGCAAACTCAGTGGAAGCTGAGTCTGCAGATCGCCTCGAGCGAATCCACCAACTCGAACAGCAAGTTGATATTCTCATCGCCCGTGTGGCTGCTGCAAACACACTCACCGACGATTTGGAAGGCCAGCTCCTTACGGCTCGTCATGCCTTGTCTGCCCGCAATGGTGCATTTCGTTCATCTCATTCTTTGATTCACCTCATGTTTATCTTACAGCTACATTGCCTTGTCCTCCAGTGGTTCGCACACCAGCGTCATCGTCCCGTAGACCCCAGCCTTACACCCCCACTGCTCCACACCGCCGGACTCCTTTCCTTCCGCCTTCATTGAACCCACGGTCTCCGGTGGCTGCACCCGAGCCTGACAACGAGAATCAGCCGAGTCGCCAGCTGGATGATCTCGACGTGTTCATTGACACGTGTAACCTCCAAACGCTCGCCGTCGGGATTCGGGTGGTCATACGTGCTGTCACCTTGGCTAAATGGCACGGGGAGCTCGCAGCTATGGGTGTTAACACCGAATTTATTTCACCTTTGATAGATATTGCGGTTGGACTTGCTCCCTCACCGTAGTATGCAACCTTTCCTTCTCTCTTTTGCAGACCAGACATGTATTTTTGTTGCTCAAATCTAAACAGCTTGGTTTCTGTCTTAGAGAAATTGCGGAGAATCTGCAAAGGAATGTCAGAAATATGCCGGCGCATTTTTTGAGATCTCCGTTTGTTACCTCGTCCGACTCTTGCATCCCCAACCACAATGTCCAACTCGACCCTGTTCGTCTAACCGGTTGAACCGAGTCTTGGCTATGCGGCTACTGGGCCTCCTGAACACATCCTCCGCCAACGCCTTCCCTCCAAACCATGCCGACTGTATATTCCACCATCAGTCTTGCCAGCTCAACCTGCATCCGCACCGGCAACCACTCGCACAAGCTCGCCCCCCGCACTGCTGAACAAATCAAGGAGAAACGCGATGCGAGGGCCGAGAAACAGTCACGTATTGAAGCATACGTCCAGAAGTGGATGGAGGACACCAACCAGCTGGCACAGACAATGGCCACGGAGTTCGACATGGAGCCACATTATTTTGTCCACATATTCTTTCAAGGCGGCGCCCACATGGTAAACCACCAAGATGTTATTAACCCATACAATGCATTTAGGGGGCTCAAGTCTATCGAGCTTCGTGAGCGTGAGTTCTCATTTTAATTCCTCAGTCTTCATTTCAAAATTATCTTTTAGAGGGCATCGTCATGAGTGCACCTGATATCCATACCAATTTCTTCGACGAGTACGAAAAGCTTACCAAAGACGAGAAGAATGATCTTTGCACGCGCTGGGAAAAGGTCCGATCCACCAACTTCCAGCTACACCGCGACACGCCACAGGCAAAGGTTCAGGATGTGGCAAATGTCGTCAGGAATATGAAAATGCTGGTACGTATATTGCTCGCATCTGTTTTTTATTTTATTCATCACAGACCTCCCCTAAGTTGTCTGCCCTCGCGCAACACGTCGGCATCGAGGCATTATTCTGTATTGTCAAGAACAACGTGGAATTCAAGATGGAGCCTGAGTGGTACTTTACCAGCCGAGAGCTTGAGCAGTACATGGAGATAGTGACACGCAAGAAATGGGTTACAGGAGGGGTGGGATTGAAGTTAGAAGCATTCGCGATCGCGGGATGCGATCCTGCCAGTATGTTCACTATGTTCCTCGCGAGCGTGACATTGCTGACTTTTTCTTTCTTGTGGACCTGTTACGAACATCAAAGCAGAAGGTCGATTGGATGAAGGGGGAAATACGAGCCTTGCTGGGCAAGAACTTAGGTGGGTAAGACATTCATAACGTGCGGCTAATGCTTACGCAATAATAGTTGAAGTTTCGAAAGTTCCCGATGCGTGACTGGGCTGGACGTGGTGGGACGAGGATGTCGTGCAATGCTATGGCGTTGTTCTCGACGGCTGGACAGCGGGTAGGACACCTGGGGACAACCCCACCAACCCCAGCAATCTGAGCACCTCACAGACCGTGATTTGCACGCTGCTGGAGGCGATACGGACGGGTGCGTGCGCGTTCAGAAAGCTGGGAACTGTCGAGGCTGCCGAGCGCAAAGCCAAGTGGGAGGCCGATGTCTCGGCGGGGCGAGTGGTCGCCAAGCATCGCACTCCTCATTGCGATGCTGGTCAGCCTCGCAAGCGTGTGCGCGAGGAAGAGGGAGACGAGGATGAGAAAAACGAGCCCACCCGCACCCAAGACAGCCAGGGCAACGACTCCAACGGCAAGCCGACCCATGCCCCACCAAAGAAACATGCATGCAAAATGCCTGAGGCTGCAGCCGCTGGCGCCACCCCCAAACCCCACGCAAAGAAGGCTGCCCCCACCAAGTCTGTCCCCAAGACGTCGGCCACAGGCAAGAAGGGTGCTGCCGCTGCCAAGAAGAACGGAGTGCGCAATGATCCAACGACCCAGGCCGCGTTACAGAGGCTGAAGTCGGGGTCGCGCTCGCGCATTGTCAGCCGCCCGATCATCAACAGCGACGACGAGGAGGCCGACAATCCCGGCACCAACGAAGACGTTCCCACTGTGTCTGCCTCCACCCCCGATGCCTCCGCCCTTGTAGTCTACATGCCGCCGATGTCTGTCGCTTGAATACGTACCTACTTTATTTGATTTGCTCAATAACTATGATGTTTTTGTGGATTCAGGAGATTTATTGAGTGTTTCTGAAAGATACATGGCTTTAGCATACAATTCATTGAAGATATGTGGTCGCATTCAACAGGGACGACGGCGGCAGCGCGTGTGACACAGTGGTCACGGCCATAACATGTTGATAGCAGCGGTGATAGGGTGTATACCAAAACATGCATGAAAACACCAGTTTTTCTTTCATTTTGAACCTATTAGCGGGCAGAAGTGAGGCATTAGATTATGAGCGTACACCCTCCCTGGGGTGGTAGGCTACACTATTGATGGCCGAAAGTCAGTGTAACAAACCAACTATGAAGGATTGAGTAGACTTGACAAGGCAGCCCAAAAGGCTGTTACGTCCTGACTATGATATTCTACACTGAGCTATAGATGGTGGCGGTAAGCCATTATCTTATGTGCTGGAGGTGAAACATCAGAGAACTGCTCAGAATTATTGACTTGCCGCCTCAATGGCCTCTGAATAGTCTGATGACTATTAAAACAAGATATACAAAGTCAGGATTGGTACAACCACATTAGGGCCGGCAGAGATATTGCGCCGCGCTATTTTGTGTATAAGCCCAACCGACCAGATCGGGACGAAGACATGTTACTGAATTAACCATCACTGTGGTTACTCGGGCAGATCTGACCGTTAGAAAGATGTGGGCCTCGCATCAAGGATTTACTGTTATGATTGATGAGGATGGGCACTATAGAATGGCACCGCGCCATATTTGCACTGGTCACTATACTGGTCCACCAGTGTAGCGCCGTGCTATCTTGTCAATCTGCTTGATATTTACTATGAGTTCCACTGAGCTTGTGAAGTGTGGGACTGATAGAGAAATTGAATAGAACTTGACTAAGACTGACTTGACCAGTCAGCAATGACTAAAAGACTGACTTGCTCAGTCAGAAAGATGGAAACCAAGACAACTAAGCACGTCTTATGGTGTGCTAGAGAAATACATGTGGACTAGCCCCGGTAGCAGGTCATAATACCCATGGTTGAGAATGTCTTCTACGCCATTGGCCATTCACTACTCGGGCTCCCACCCTTTATTGTTCCTATTCATTCCATCTATCTCCTTTACTTCTCTCTGAAATGTATAAAAGCCAGCTGTGTACTCTGTATTAGCCAGTAAACTATCCACCCAGATATACGGGCAATATAGTAGACTCTAGATTTGTGAAAAGATATCAGACAGATTTGAAGACGCACAGAAAAGATTAAAAGATATGGGACGTCGAAAAGACTACCACTGCATTGATATACGAGCCCTCGTTCAACCTATTCAACTTGTCTCCTGTAGCAGCGCTTTAGGCCTCCAGGTTAAGACTTGTTAATAGAAGTGAGACCGCCGCCTTCAGTGTAACCGTCCGCGCGATTAGCCCAGCCCCCACCTTCTGTGTAACTGCCCTCGTTTCGTTAATACCGCCGCCATTTGTGCAGTTAAAGTTGATATTGAAGTAGCGTTGAAAGGCTTTGCCTCGGTCCGTCTAAAGTTGGAGTACTGCTGATGACATGGACCGACGAGTGGAATGCAGCAGTACAAGCCACAACCACTAACCGAAATCCACATCCTTGTTCCCCCGGTTGCACAAGCTTAGACGTGCCGACGAGTATTCATGCATTTTAGACTTCTTCACAGGATTGTGAAGGAGTAGAAAAGGGACACAGATACATCAGTTCGACTGGTTGAAGCCCTTAATCAAGCCCTCTGAACGAGTGCACTTGACTAATGGCATACAAGACTGTTGTGGTCTGATTAAGACCCTCTCTTGGCATAGCCAACCGAGTGCGTCAATCCAACACCAATCCAAACCAATCCCAAATATAAGCCTTCCAAGGCTGCTGATTGTTTAAGGTCCCTTTCGACCGTATCCCATAATCCCAAATAATAAGCCTTCCAAGGCTGCTGTAGTGGTGCCGTGTTCTCAATCCAAATCCCAAATCCCTTCACACATCTTAATCACAATCCCAAATTATGTGTTTTACTTCCACCGAAGGCAAGACATATTAATCACATTGTGCAAACGAAGCAAAGCTCTTAATAGAACCAGTCCAGGATCACAAGCATGGACTACCCGTTGTAACACAAGCCCTAGATCCAAGTCTCTTAATTGAGACCAGGACCTAGCTCCTGTGCCACCCCAATGTTAGTGCCACAAGCACTAGATCCAAGTCTCTTAATGAGACTGGGATCTAGCACCTGCACCACCGCCACTGCAGTAGTTAACACAAGCCCTAGATCCAAGTCCCTTAATCGAGACCAGGACCTAGTGCCTGTGCCACCCACCACGGCAGTAGTGCGTCCATGCTAGAACTGCCCTCCTTATATACTGTACATTTACGCTTACACTACTATAATTACACTACCTGAGTAAGCTAAAGATCTGCCATTTAACTCTTTGTTTCCGATCGGTTGTCTGACTCGACTGAACTTCCAAGCCAAATAGTGTTGTCCTGCCCTTCGGACCATTGGATTCAGAAAGCGCTGAGTCTCCCATTTCTGTAGACACCCAGAACTCCCTAATCCGCCAAGCGGTTCCCAAGATATAACCTTGTCAATTCCTGATCAAGCCAAGAACCCAAATTGGGACGGTAACAGAGCTGAACCAGATTAATGGTTAAAGTCCCCTGATTAACACCTTCAGATTCAAGGAGCGTTGGGTGCCAGCTTTCTGTAGATACCCTAATCTCCCCGAACCGCCCAGTAGTTGTTGAGATGTACACCGATGAAGCCTTGCCTGAGTTAAGAGCCCATATTGGGATAGCAACATTGATCGGTGATTAACATGTGTCCAGACACGTCTCCAGAATAGGCCAAATCAACCACAACAAAGTGGATCAAACCCACAGTTCTATCTCTGCCGATAGACACTGGTTACTCAGAGTGGATATTTAGGTTCCCTGATATTTGTTGGCCCCACAGAGCCTTAATCAAGTGATTATAAGGACTCCATTATTAAACCCGTTGATTCGAGCCTTAATCAGTATGGGAGGTTTCTGATTAATGTGCTCTCGGGCGGGCTGATTAAGCCCTCATGCAGGATGTGCCTGATTAACCATTCGGGACTCATGTTAATCCTGGAGATGTACATCTAACTTGGTAATGCACAGGAATCCCAACATTAGCAAGATTCCAGGCAAGGCCAGATAGCCTGCTTATCAGCGTCTGTCTGTTGATAGTCTGCCCTACCTTCTGCTTCTTGGCTAGTTGTCAGGAGTGTTAGGTTCTGCCGCTCACAAAGAAACTGAAGACTTGAACAGTCTAAGGTTTACTTGAGTCTTGATATTCTGTTGGCGTGAAGTCCCTGCTACCCCAGCATAACCGTGCTTAAACCACATAGTTTGCTATTGAAACAGAGTCTTATAAAACCTTTGCACACCCTCTTGACGGGTGATACATACCCTACTTCCCCGAACACACACACACGAGCATTAGGATCGGATTGCTGTTTTGTTTGATTTTGGTTGGATTGTGATTAGTGACTAGCTCGCTTCACTCTCTAGTTGATTTCATTAGATTGCACGGCCGCACCCTAGTGCACCGTTTCAGCAGCGTGTTGATGGAACAGCTCTGACGGGGTGGGGAATGATGGCCTGGGAGGCCGTGATGCGCAATCATATCCACCAGCAGCGCCCGTGCTTGTTCTGCAAGTACCAAGTCATGTGGGGAGGAATAATTGTAGGTATTAACGGCAGGTAAGAATAATGGCCTTTTTTGATACTCAAGAGATCCGCGATGACACACCGATCAGCGGAGCTAGTTGGTTGCCATACTAGGGTAGGGTAGGTGCCTTCAGAGGTATGTAAGCGAGTGAGATGGCGGTCCGGCAAGGCCGGTCTCTGCTGTTGCTTTGATACCACCATAAGGTGATGTGCTATCGAGCTTCGCCGCTCCGGTTGCCCTACCGCATAAGTGATGCATGGCAAGAGGGAGCCATGCAGGGGTCGCAGCATAGCAGTACCAACCAAGCCAGTAGTACAGAGCCTAGCTACGCTAGAGAGCGGGGATAGTACGTGACTACAACTTTGACTACCGCTGCTTAATAATCCAGTCCTAGTTAAATAAGTCTGTTTCCATTGCATCAGAACCCTTCAGCTCAACTTGGATATCCAGTGAAACGGTGCACTTCTTATATGACTAGGAATAGCTAATTGATAGGTATTGCGAACAAACACCCAAAACAACCAACCACAACCAATCTACTTCCAAAGATCTGAGTGCTTCTCTTTGTGAGTTTGGGTCTGGGCCGTAGTATGCGACCAGCAGGTTTGAACAAACACAAGTTTGATTTATAGGCTTCTAACAACACACTCTACAACATACTAGCAATATGCAACCACCAACAACAACACTGCTAGGAACCTAGGGATGGTCCGGGGGTGTGTTTATATGGGGTGGATACAAGATGGCTGGACCGCTGGGTCGAGAACACCAGGGCAGAGTATGTAGGTTTGTGAAAATCCTTGCTAAGGGCACACCCAGAGACTACTGAGGCTAACAACAAGGGACTTCAATCCTCAGACGGCAAGACTCTCCTTGACCGCCGACCTATTCCTTAACCAAGAACAGGAACCTTTCCGCTTTTATCAGCACTAGTTCACTACAAGCGTCCAGCTAGTGACCCAACACACTACGACAGAGCTTCCGTCTATATCGGGGTGAAGGCGAAGTAACTGACAAGTTATAGCCAAACTAGAGGTTGGGGCACCTAGTCTGTCTTCTTCTTAGTGGGCTCAAGCCAACACACAATCCACCTAGCAAGCGATCCAACACACTATGACAGAGCTTCTGTCTTGTTGGGGTGAAGGCAAAGTCACTAGCGCAAACTGCAGCTGGGTCTCGAAGAGAACACCCTTATTTTATATGTGGAGCTCTAGAACCAACAACACGAAACCCTCAACTTAGTCACTTGATGTTTCCAGAGTCCACAGTCTACTGATTCCAATATAAAGACTACTACAAGTGAAGTTCGGTATCAACCTCCGCTAGCAGCCTGAGTCCACTAGCACCAGCTTCGTCCAAAGTCTGGGGCGTAATGTTCTTAGACCCTAGTCTGTCCTGCTCTCCCTTTTATACTACTAGGTTCGAGTTACATGTGAAAGTGAGCTGAATAATACAATAAGCAATATTAGATGATAAGAAATACGGTCAGCCAATGGGACGACTGCCATTTGGTTTTGGGACTGGTTTGGTATATGCTAGGTCAGCCTCGCTGACCGGCTAGTGTTCAACCGTGGGTATATCAATGGATCCTCGGCCCTCCGTCTATGCCGAGCATCACTTCCAGACCAACCGGCAATGTAACCGGTTGTCCAGGTCATCTCTACTCTGTCAGAGCGTCGATCTATTACATCTAGGCGACGCAGTGTTGCGACCGACATCAAAAGGTCATAGCTCGTTGGTCAGAACGTTGATCAGACCTCCAGTCATTGGTACAGCCTGTACAATCATCCCTAGCTCCGTTCCAATAGCTTGCTTGCTATTCCCCTTCGCCCTAGCTGCCCTGATCGGGCTCTAGCCTCGTGCTGCTTCATCTCTTATGTCATGGTATGCCTTTGTCAAAGCCCTAGCTGTTCGCTAGTTGGGTTGTTCCACCTATCGCTGTCTAGTCGCTTATCTAGAGATTAGATAGTACTACCGGATCTCGCGCCGAGCTTCCTAGCTCAAGGTGTAGTCCCCTAGCTGTACTTCCATCATAGATATTCGTCTGCTAGACCTTTGCTAGCTCCGTCGCAAGTCATCTCTGGACTACTAGAGTCTCCTAGGTCATGTCTCATGAATGTATAGGCGGTGGTTTAATCCCTGGTTGTTTGTGCACTCAGCTAGCAGCTAGCGCGTCACACTAGTGTAGCCTCGTGCTACAGTCAGCAGTTAGAGCTCACTCTGACTCTCCTTTATATCCCCTAACAAGTGGTCTGTGTACTAGCTAGGATGCTAGTAACAACAGAAGTGCTAGTTGCTTCCCATCGTACAAATACTGGTCATAGGAAATCGCAAAATTGTCCCTAGATGCCATGCATTTATGTTACGCCGTTTCACCGGATCCCTCCTCGCATTGCTGGCATCCAATGCAGACGAGGGACCCCTGAGCATCGTCTTGGTGGACGATGCGAGCAACACCCAGAGGGGATAGCAAGTAGAAGATCACGAAGTGCAGTCATGCATGTACCATGCCACTGGATCCTGCCCCAGCTAGCTCCTGCAGAATATCCTCCATACACATTTGATGGGGATTGTTGTATGCCTCCCCTCCCGGCCCTGCTGCTGTCTCGTGTGATCGCGGGCCTGGGCAGTGTGGGTGGGGCAGGGACAGCGGCGATGGTATGCCCGGTAGAGCCTGTCAAAATGACATCAGCACCAGCCTGGTGAAGTGCAGGGGGGGAGGGAGGAGTGAGGAGAGGGAGCAGGGGAGGGAAAGCTACAGGCAGGACAGAAGAACAGATGTACATACCATACTCAGTGTATTCCGGCGATCACTCACAGTTTTTGGTTCAAAGCAGCAGGGCATTCAGCATGGGTCTCAGTTCCTTGCACTGCCATTTGGCCGATCAACTCATAATATCACATTGATCAGCCACAGTCACTCAGATGCTCTCGTCCTCAATGCTCACTGAGTCTAGTCTCCCTAGTCAGACCATAAACACATGTTTTCTCTTTGACAGGTGGAGATGGGAGAAAACATACTGAGTTACTCAGATCTTGGAGTTTGATGCTCTGGATATGCCTCACCAATATGGTGCTCCCTCTGCTGGGGTTTGTTGAGATGGCTCAGCAGCCTTATAGCCAGGGTGACTTCAGCACCGTTACTCCCCTATCCTATACCTATTTCATTTGTTTTATCCACCCCTTACCTACCGATGACATACATAAACCGACGTACCTACGGAATGCGCCTCAGTCATTCACCTTGAAGTGCCTGGCTGAGGCGTGTTCTCCCGTATTACTTTCATCCTCTACCTATACTTACAACTCTATTAGATTACTTCTGTTCTACAGGTAGATACTAATAGAGTCATTCACCTTGAAGTGCCTAGCTGAGATTACTTCTGTTCTACACGTTATGGGCCCTGCCTGCACCTGAATATACGACTCAATCCTCAGTTTGGCAAATACTAGTTTGACTCACATACCTTGCAAACCCTGTTGCATATATCTTGCTTTGTCGCTACCCCTGAATGATGTTGTCGACCACACCTGGTGTCCCTATGCTTTCCGAAGCAGAGAAGTTTGACGGGACAGGATGGCCAGCCTGGAAGACGAAGATTAGTGCCCACATCAAAGCCTGTGGATTGGGTGGATATATTGACAGCACCATACCTAACTCACGCCCTACCCCTGTTGACGGTGCTGAGAACTTTGCTGCCCACGTTGCCCCAGCTAATCTGGTGGCACTACCTCCTGAGCCCACAGTCGTCTACTCTAGGAACCCATCGAGCGACAAATGGGACTATTATGACGGAATCACGACAAGTATCCTGGTTCTGAACATCAAAGATTCTATTGGTGTTGGCCTCAAAACCAATGGGAGTGCATACAATGCCTGGAAGTCCCTGGTGGACATCTATGCACACCAAACTGACGTGGCAATCAGCTGTGCACTCCGCGACCTCAACACAACTAACTTACTACATACCTGGCATAGCAGTTGTGGAGCACGCCGTGGTTATGTGCAAGCACCAACACGCAGCAAACAATGTGGGTGCTGCCATCACCAACGGTGTCTTCCAGATGACCTTCATCGCGTCCCTTGGTGAACCCTGGAGACACATCACACCCGTCCTGTAAACATATGCAACATCTGCGGAGGTAATCAATTTTCTCATCAAGGAAGATCAGACCCACAATGTACCAGTCCCCACCACTGCCCTCGCTGCAAACACGGTGCAGCCTGCATTTTCGTGGAATGTGTGCAAGGTGGTGCACAAAGCACTTGTATGCACAAATCCCACATGTGGTGCGCAGGGGAAGTGCAGCCATACTATCGACAAGTGCTTCTGGCCTGGCAGGGGAAAAGCAGGTCAGTGGCTGGACTGGTGGGTTGGTAAACGCCACAGTGCACCACAGACAGCGGCGAACATGGTGCAGACCTACACCTTCACTGCATGGACTGTGCCCACCGTGGACATCTCTGTTTACAACAGCAGCAGCGCTCAGAATGTTTGCTTTGCAGGGGAGGAAGTTGTCACCTCCTGCAGTGCTGATGGAGTGGGATGAAGTTGTGGACACCATAGCTGAGATCAACGTCGATTCGAACAATCTACACGGGGTTTCCTCTTTGGGGAGATCCTCCTCAGCTACCTCCTTCGAGATGCTCAGGATGTCGACATTTGTGGCCTCGTCATACGACATGGCAGGCAACTCAGACGAGTTCGACAATGCGAGTGGCAATCCACCTGCAGACTACCCCGGTGCATACACTGCCTCCACGCAGGAATCAGCTGCCACAATAGAGAGGTTGTAGTAAGCCACCACGAGCCATCTGATGGCTTTTCCGGCATGTGCATCCGGGTGGCTTCCGGATTTGGGTGGCTTTTGGGTGGCTTCAAGAATAGCCTCCTGGCAGCCTCATGTCATACTATAGACCACCCTCACACCACCAACCATGCAGAGAGCCATCCTCGAGTCTAGACTGCGCTTTACACAGTTGCTAAGGTCATTTCCGAGACCGAATCCGCTTCTCCTTTATCCTCACTGCTCTCATCATCCTCATCAGCTTCACTTCGACTCTCTGCTACAAAGTCTGCATCTCATTTGTTTTCTTTCATAGGTGCTGGGGACTCGGTTGTACACGTTGTTGGCGATGGTAAGGTCTCAGGTGGGGCACAGCGCGCGTGAGCACGCATTTGAGGGGGCATAGTGGGTGTGGGAGAGGTCAACAGTGGAGCACATATATCATTAATCCATGACCTCACAAAGCCAACGGCGCCCCAAAGCCATCCGGATGCACATGCCGGAAAAGCCAACAGATGGCTCGTGGTGGCTTACCACAAGCTCTCTAATGTTGCAAAAATTTGCCGCAGGACGTTGAAATGGTGACTATGGGGCTAGCGGTGAAATAACCACAAACCAAACCTTGTAAATGAATACATGGTTCAATAATGCGACTATAATAACTCAAACACCATAATCCTCGTGCAAGTTCAGGGTTCCAATCCAGTATAGATTGTGGCAATTTGAAATTTGAGTTCTCTTTTGAAAGCAAGACTTTATAGGTCTACAAGTTGTATAGATAAATTGCTCGAAACTGTTCTAGGTGCAGTCTTGGATAGTCAGACGAGATTTTATGTTCAACGGTTTTGTATGATGTGGGTCTAGGTTTGGAGATAGTACTCCAATGCAAAACGCAAGTGATTCTTATGAAATCCCAATTTTAATAGTATCTGCGGTTGCTAATCCTTGTGAGATTACGGCCAATTGTCGAGTCTGATCTGTTTCCTTATATTCCATGTGTCCGTTCCATATATCCAATATGTCCACGTGCCATTTATAAAGATCCAAATCCAACACAGATAATATTCCAAACAGGGAAAGCAAACAAAACTTGGTATAGCTTCTGGGTGTCTCCGAATGAATGCCCACTCGACCAGTTAAACTGGAAGCCTAGTAGCTTCGTGTCCAACAGGTGGGGTGAGATTCATTGGTGTTCCTCCCATAACCATCCACTTAAATACTTTACAGGATTCTAAATATAATGAGACAGATACAAACATATGGCAGGGTTCAGGGTATATGACTAGTGGTATGGCAGCTAGCCAATGAACTCCTGTTGGATATCAAGAGACTAGTAAAAACTGAACAGATTTATAAGGAACATCAATGAGCCAAGCTTAACAATGAGTCAAGATTTGCATTGCTTAGAACAATCACAATAGGATATTGTTGATGTGTCAATTTTTAGCCAACTTCCTCATCAGCCCACTGTTACCCTCCTTGGTAACCATCCGCCTCAACTGGTTCCACTTTGAACCACTTAAGTGATTTGTCTGAAAACCGTGATAGCTGTCGCTTCCCAGTACCCGAGTATGGTTTCTTAGTCAATTGGTAGACTGACCAAGTCCAACCTTCTCTTGCAGTTCTGAAGATGTCAGATGGTGTCCAACAATAAGCCCTCTTGTTCAGAAGGATAATGCCTTGTAATATGCCCTTAGTCAGGGATGTGCAGTAGTCCCAATCCGTTCCAGGATGGTAAGACACTTTCTGTGGTTGCTCCATTAGCGACTTCTCACGTCAATCCTTACCAGGATTGTTGTCCAGCACCTTTCTAATGGTCCGAGACACATTACATCCCTTTTAGCTAACTGCCCAGGCCAGCGTTAGCCCTTGTGAGATGATGTTGTAATGTAACCCATTATAGTATGTTGCAACTCAAGCAAAATTGAATAAATGCTCGGGTGCCCCAGTACCAGGTCTGTCAACATACCATTGTGTTCCTCAATTCTGGGTACACCAACCACTGTTTCTCCCAGTGCAAACTCTTTGCTGATTACACAACCCTCCCAGACCACGAGGGGACTGGTGTCGAGGGGTCGAAATTTTGCATTCCTAGCACAGGCACGATCTGCCAGTCAGTCAAGCACGACAGTGTGAAGCGTATCTTGACATTTAAGGTGCTGCACATTCTCGGCACCTCCAACCTAATATCTGTCTCCAAGCTTGATGAGAAGGGATACAAGGTCAAGTTCTCCACCAGTAAAGCCATGGTCAAGGCACCGAAGGGGGAGACACTGCTGGAGGCCAGACTGGTTGCTGGGATGTATGTGGTCATGCTTGGAGATGTGGGTGTAATCGCGAACGTCGCACAATGACGTAACGTGCCAGCGAGTAAAAGCACCTGGCATTGTCAACTAAGCCATATCATCATGATGGGGTTAGACACAATTGTACGGGACAATCACATTGATGGACTCACCATGGTGGGTGCAGAGAGCAAAGGTCTTTGCGAAGACTGCTTATCAGGCAAGCAGTTGCGCAGGCTGTTTGATGGAGAGCACAAGCCCAAGAAGGCGGGGGAGTGTACCTACATGGACCTGTGGGGACCTGCACAAGTCACCGGCGTCAGCAGGAAGAACTGGTTGATGTACCTGATTGACAGCTATATTGCTGGTCCACATGTCGACACTCTTCCGCGCAAATCGGCCAATGAGTCGCTGGACACATTCAAGGTGTATAAGGTGGAATTCGAGACCCAAATGGAGAAGAAGCTAGAGCGAGTTAGAGTCAACAACGGGGGAGAGTGGATCAACAAGAAGTTCAAATTGTACCTTGTGGAAAATGGAATTGAGCTCTCTACCACCATCCCCTACTCCTCTGCGCAGAATGGTCCTGGTTAACGTGGAATACAGACCACTGTTGAACTCGGTCGCTGTATCCTGGCTCATTCCGGTCTTCCCAAATCATTCTGGCCACTTGCGTTCAAGACAGCTGCTTACCTGCAGTGGTTCCATCCCCAGACTCGGACAGACAACATCACCCCATGGGAGATGTATTACAGGCGGAAACCGAATATCGCCCACTTGCGCGTATTTGGCTCCATTGCATATGCGAAAGTGATACATGCACTGGCTAAATTGGAGCTGCAGACCATGAAGGCAGTGATGGTCGGGTATAATGGTACCGCCGGCTATCACTTGTGGGACCCACAAGCCCACAAGTTCTCCTGGTCTCGCAACATTGTTTTCTAGGAGGGCACTGGGCACTGGTTGCGTGCCCCAGCAGGGGGACATGTGGATGGTGCTGGGGTTGATGAGAGGCAGACACACGCTCCCATTCCCATCCCTACCAAATACTTAACTGATGCCCCCGTTCCCACTCCAGACACCACTCCCATCCCTGCTCTTGAACCAGCCTTTGACACCCCTGAATTGCGCCGGTCTACACACTTTATCACCCCATCGAATCGGAAAGCCCTCCAGGACTCGCACGAGTCGCAGGCTGAGGAAGCAGCTGCGAAGGCTGTGTGCGAGGCTGCGAGCCTTGGGCGAGAGGCAACGGCAAACCAGCAAAGAAGCTGCAGGCAGTCGCTGCCCTCAATATTTCTACTGCATCAACGGTATCGGTTCCCAAAAACTACCAGCAGGCTATGCAGAGCCCGGAAGTTTGGATACCGCCGATGCAGAAGGAGTATGCAGCGCTAGTTGGCCACAAAACCTGGGTTCTCATTGACGTACCTCCCAGCGCGAACGTTGTCGACTGCAAATGGGTATACACTGTCAAATACGACACGGACGGCGAGGTTATCAAGTGGAAGGCGCATCTGGTGGCGAAGGGGTTCTAGCAAATCAAGGGCGTCGATTTCTTCGAGACGTACACAGGGGTGGTCCGGTACAAGTCCCTGAGGATGCTGTGAGTGATCGCAGTGCCATGAGGAGCCCGGCTGGGTGATGTGGGCGATGGATATGGTAAGTGCATACCCAACTGAGTGTTTATGGGCGACAAACCGTATCGCGAGGCCGTAGGATCGCTCCAGCATGCCGCCAACACCATGCGTCCCGACCTCGCTTTCAGCGTTAGTTGCCTTGCAACTTGCGTCGAAAATCCCCAACCGCAGCACTGGAAAAATGTCCAGCATGTGCTAGCATATGTGAAGGGGACACTCGACTACAAGATCACTTACCGGCGCGGTGGAGGCTCGGGAACCAAGCCTATCGACTGGGTAGATGCGGACTACGCCGCCGACCTTGAGATGCGTCGCTCGACTTCCGGCAAAGTCTTTATGATGTCGGGTGGTCCGGTCTCATGGTCGGCGAAGCGTCAGCTCACGGTTGCGCTGTCCACAGTCGAGGCGGAGTATGTTGCCCTTACGCGAGGTGCAAAGCAGCAATGTGGATGTACTCCTTCCTGGGGGAGCTGCGTATACCTCAGGAACGACCTGCCGTGTTCCACTGCGACAATATGGGTGCGGCGGCGCTGGCCGTTGACGCGAAGGGCCACGCGCGCGTGAAACACATCGACATACGCGAGCACTTCATTCGGGAACGCGTTGCAGACAGCGATATCGAGGTTATATATACAGAGTCAGCGAACAACTTGGCCGATATCTTCACGAAGACGTTGCCCCGCAACGCGCATCTCGCGCTCGTTCGCGCCCTTGGGCTGACCGATTAGGGGGGTGGGTGAATGGCGGGGCGAAGGTGCCCATGGTCAACGACACGATACGTCTTTTATTTTTATTTTTTCCCGTTTCTCTACCTAGTTTACATCATACTTACTACGCGGACACCTCGCCAGGGGGAGTGTTGAGATGGCTCGGCGGCCTTATAGCCGGGGCGACTCTCGTCGCCCTTCAGCACCGTTATTCCCCTATCCTATGCCTATTTCATTTGTTTTATCCACTCCTTACCTACCGATCACATACATAAACCGACGTACCTACAGAATGCGCCTCAGTCGTCACCTTGAAGTGCCTGGCTGAGGTGTGTTCTCCCGTATTACTTTCATCCTCTACCTATACTTACAACTCTATTAGATTACTTCTGTTCTACAGGGTTAGTTTCCGTGCCCCTAGGAAATTTTGGCTCACTTTCGACGGCGGCAACTCATCAATCGTATCATTCGAGACGCTTGACTACGCTTAATAGGCTGCTTGGCTTGTTGTCTTGACTTGTTGAAGGAAGGGCTGGTAAAACAACTGTCCATCGTTGGTCCGTCTTCTTCTTCCCTGTAGTATACAATTCTTATGATCTCCCAAGCGCATAATGTCTGTTGTCGTTCCGCTGTCTCCCCTCCGCCATTCTGAGCTTGAACCTCGGCACCTTGAAGTTGGATTGGGACACTCAACACAATAAACCGGAGACTGTCCTTCATGCTCTTCCCCCACCCGCGCCCCCGCCCCCGCAAGTCCCAAACGCCACAAAAGCTCACCTGCAAACACACCCCCGCATCCGCGTCCCCCAGCGCGCCGAGCGCGTACCGCAGCGGCGCGAGCAGCGCCTCGAGCGCGCGCGTCGTGAAGTAGGCGGCGTAGGTGTCTGGGTGGTGCGTCAGCGTTAGGCCTTTGTCGAGACGGGTAAGGGAAGGAGGGGAAGGGGAAGGGGAGAGGAGGGGCGAGGGAAAGGGCGGGAAGATGGAGAAAAGAGGTAGGGAGGGAGAGGAGATAGATGTGGGAAGGGAGGAGAGATGGTGTCGGTCGCACGACATCAGCAGCAGGAAACGCACCAACAACCCCCAACGCCGTCCGCCTCAGCCGCGTCTCCGCCTTCCTCCCTCCCTTCCCCCCATTCTGCCCGCCCCCTGCCTCCGCACCCGCCCCGGGATCCCCCGTCGCCATCGGCAACCGCCCCCACACCTCGTCCCCGAACAGCCGGTCCAGCGCCGCCCCGCCCACCGAGAGCGCGGGGGCGGAGGACGGGAGGGCGGTGGGCGAGAAGGAGGTGGAGTCGAGGTCGAGCGCCTCGTGCACCGCGCGGAGGAGGAAGAGCGGGGATTCGATCGTCTGGGAGGTACGAGTTAGTGGGGTCTGGTATCGCAAGGCGTAAGGGTGAAGGGAGGCGGGGAGGAAGAGAAGGAGGGAGGCGGTGGAGGGGCGGGTGAGGGAAGGGTCGTCTCAACAGGGACAAAGGGAAGTAAAGCAAGCGAGAAAACCACAACGCACCTCCCACGCGCCCCCTTTTGCCGCCTCGTCGACGAGGTACACAAGTAGGTCGTCCCGGAGGATGTAGTATCTGTATGCGCGTCAGCGTTAGCGTCTGGCCGTCGTCCGTCTAAGCGGGAGAAGAGGTAGAGGGAGGTAGGGGGAGGGAAGACGGAGGAAAGAGTGGGAGTGGGGAGCAGCGGGAAGAAAGCGAGAGGTGGGGAGAAGTGGTGGCAGGTGTTAGGGAGGACTCAAGTACGCACGCATTAATAATCGTGTCCCCCACGTCCCGTCTATACACGCCGAAGCGCTCCAGCCGGTCTGCAAAATATGGTCAGCACATTACGATCTCCACGATGGCCCAAAAAAAGGAACGAGGAGGGGAAAATGGCGTCCCTCCCAGCGCCGACTCGACACGGGCGGGCTCTCCCCACTCGCGAAAGCTTTCCCACACGCGACGCTGGCTCCCAAAACACAAAGAAAACTCACCTCGCCCCCACCCCCGCGCACACACCGCCTTCGCCCGCAACACCCTCACGAGCGCGACGTACGCCGCGCGCGCGTGCGCCGTGCGCCTCTCCTCCGCCTTCTCCGCCGCGCCTCCCCCTCTCCCCCCTGCGCCAGCCTCGTCCGCAGGCGTCCCGGGATTCGCCGCCGCGCCCGAAAACGCATAGCTCCCCGTCCTTACGACGCCCGGTGTCCACGGCGAGCCGCGGCGGAAGCGCTCGGGGTCGTCGTCGTCCATGTCGTGTTCTTGCGGCAGGGGTGTGCTGGGGTTGGAGGGAAACGGGGAGTGCGAGGAGGAGGCGAAGAGGTGCGTGTTCGCGGCCTGCGGAGCAGTGGGTTAGCGGGGATGCACGAAGCAGGAGAGGAGGGGGAGGAAAGGCAGAAAGGCAGAAAGGAAGGAAAAGCGCTCGAAAAGGCAGGAAGGGAGGAAGAAAGGGGACGAAAAGACGAATGAATGGAAGCATGCCATATATAAACGCCAGCCGGGCTGTACGAGCTCGGTAGCGACATGGACGTGTGGGCCGTGCCAAAGCCAGAGACGTCAGCGCAGACCTCGCCCGCTCTTGTCCAGATCCCCGTGCGAGCTCGAGGGGATCGGGGGCGCAAGAACGCGGGGCACACGAGGCAATGGGAAGAGAGTAAGATCCCCTCCCGCTCTCCGTCTCGTGAAGTGCAGCGCCGAAAACGAAGCACGAAAAGAGAAAGCAAGCAGGAAAAAGCGAAGCAGCAACGCAGGACGCCTCCCGCCCAGTCCAGGCACTGCGCCTTCGCCTCCGCCTTTTTTTCCCGTCTCGAACAGGGAAAGCCTCAAGGCTCGACCGAGGCGAAGAGACAAAACCACACAAGCGTCGTGCACGCAGCGTCTCCCTCTGCACGACAAGTCGCGCCTCCACAGAAGAACATCTGGGACAGCCCCCGTCCCAGTGCCAGGACCAGGACCCCCACGCCAGACGCCAGCTGCCAGATGCGTCATCCCAGCGTCGTCCCCATCCTCATCCTCGGGACGCAGAGCCGAGAGAGCGAGCAAGAAGACTGAGACAAAGACAAAGCAAGAAAGAAGAGGTGTGCGGCGTGCCGGCAACCGCATGCTCGTCTGCACTCCCACCCGGCGCGAAGAGAGAAAGAAACAAAGGAAAAAAGGTCCACCAGCCCAAGCCAGCGCATCTGCGTCTGCCCGGGACCGCGTCTCGTCTCCAAAACCGCACGCAGCGCGCGTCTCCGAAATATGAGAAACAGAAACAGACACGCACCGGAATCTCCCACAGCGCCTCCTGTAGCAAGTACCAGAACCCGAGCGGGCCCGGACCCTGTTGCTCCCCGTCATCGTCGTCGTCGTCCGCATCATCATCCGCATGTTCACCTTGAGCAGGAGACGCGCCCGACGCGTAGTACGAAGCAGACAAGCGCGCGCCGCCGGGGTCTTGCGCGCTCAGGGCGAGCATGAGGCGCACGAGGGTCTGCGCCAGCACGGCGCGGGGCACTCCTCCGCCTGGGTTTGGGTGCTGTACGGCGGACGCGTCGACGAGGTGCCCCGCGACCCACTCCACGCCCGCGTCGGCGAGGGCCACGAGCAGCCGTGCGTGTGTCGTCAGCTGCGCGTTCGCACCGTGCGGCAGCCGCAGGGCGTAATCCGGCACCGTAACATCCGGTGAGGCGAACGCCGGGAAGGTGGCGTATGCCCAGAGGAGGAGCGGCTCGAGCAGCACGGCGGGGCCCCAGGAGGCGGGCGGGCGCGCGAGGAGGTCGGACAGGGCGGTGCCGATTTTTTGGGTCCGTTCCATCTGCGCGTCGTTATTCAAGGGATTTTGCGAGTTGAGGAGGGCGATCAAGAGGGGGACGAGTGCGGCGAGCTCGGCGTCGGGGAGGAGCTTTGCGGGGAGCCAGGCGGCGAGGCATGCTAGTGCGGGGGCGAGGTCGTCGTCTAGTGCGCCCTGCAAGACGGCGGCGACGGACTGCACGACGAGCGGGGCGGCGCGGCGGAGGGAGGCGTCGAGGCTTATTCTGCGCGCGCACAGGTTAATATTTAATAAAAGGAAAATGAGACGCACGCACCTCGGCTGCGGTAACAGATTGGCGCTGCCCACGTCCTCCGCGACACCCGCGAGGAACTCGTGGATGTCCCCGCTGCGGACACCGGCCGCCGCCAGCGCGCGCACCGTGCTCCCGATCCAGTCCTGCGACGCCTCTTGTCCCGCCGTATCGTCTCCAGGAGGCCCCCACGCGCCGAGCGGCACAAGCCTTACCGCCAGCGCCACCACCGCGCCGTACACCTTCCGCCGCACCACCCTCGTCCTTCCCTGCACGCCCGCTTCTCTTACGAGCTCGCGCCGCAGGCCCTCCTGTTCCTCGGGTGTGAGTGTACTAAGCTCCCCCCGCGCGATCTTGGCATGCGCCGTGTGCGCGCCGAAGAACTGCACGTTCGGGTCCGCGTGCGACAGGAGGGGGAGGACGAGCGCCCACGCGGCGGGGGTGCGTTGGATGGACAGGAGGGTGGATTGGAGAGATTGGATCGCTGTGCCACCCGAAGTTGTGCTTGTACTTGATGAGGCAGAGGGCGAGTACGCGGCCTGGATGAGAGCGATGGCGTGTTCGATGTCCGACGCGGCGAGCGCGGGCACCGACGACGCCGACGGCGGCGGTGGGGTCGACATTGGCGTGGGTGATCGGAGAGGAAGATGGTTGATGGGGCACTGCCACGGAGGGCGGTTGTGTTGAATTTCGTGTAATGAACCTTTGTTAGTTCTCTTGCAATCTTCTTGAGGCGGTGAGCGCGAAAATCCTCAAGCATCCTTCCCATGCAGCTCGCCACCGTAAAGCACTACCGAGCCACCATTTACCTCACTTTTGGGATGCTTCGGCGTGTGCAAAGCAAAGGAAATATTCGTGCGTTTCAACAAAATTACTATCCACGGGACGTACGACGCTCTGAGGAATCATGCCTGCGTGTCTTTCCCCTGCTTCCCTTGTGATCCTTCACCAGAAGATATATCTACCCGTTATTAGTGTTGCACAAAGCCCAACTAATAGACCCTCTGACTCACCGTCATCGAACGAGAAAGGCTTCAAAGTGTTATAATACGCCTCCACATCTGCGGCCGTTGCAAACTTGGTGCCCAGACCACATTGACCCCAGTCGTAAGAGACATTGGCGGGCCGCTTGGTGCAGAGAAACTTGTGATTAACGTCTTTGTTCACCACGGCTTGACAGTCCAGGTGCACATCTGTGGCCGTCTGCGAAACGCTCAAATCCAGGCGGAGGGCTAATGAAACCTCAACCCACCCGGTACAGGTCATCCAGGGCAGCCGCCACACCGGGATCCCCGACATTCGCCCCGGACTTTGCTAGGACTTCTGCGATCTGGACGAAGGCGGCTTCAAACGCGGCGGAGGGTGCCTGAGCTCAGGGTCAATCAACGGGTGCGCGCGACGACCAGGATACACACTTTTCCCATCGATTTGGTGTGGTTTGGCGACCGCGCTGGGAGAGAGAAAAACGAGGTGGTCTCGGAGTTTGGCGCCTTATATACCACTGATTTGATCATCTGATCCCAAATGAAGGAGCCCGGCATCGTCCATGTCCGCGACCCTGCCGCGACCTAACCAGGATTAAATGTGTTTTGTATTCCGGTGCCCGGATACGTAAGGGGGAGCTCGCTAATACAGAGTTCCAGTTATGATTTGTGAATTATGAAGATTTACTACTTTAAATTATCATTAAATACATACTTGCTAAGGTCCATACCATAAGTATCTAACAGAAAACCAAGTCCAGCCCAGCGGGCAGTGTCCTGCTCTAGCATTGTTGGAAATACAAGCTTGAAACATGGCAACTATCTATTATTTCACATTTTATTTCACCTTCCATTTCACCATCACTATATCTACATGTGTTTGATATCAATTTCCTTCTGACTCACTTGTTACTATTGTTACCTAGTGATATTCCCTACATATAAAAGCTAGAGTACTTGTGGTAGTTACCTTACTGGTTTGCCTCGCAATTATCTCTTGCTTGCAAACATCCTCCTGAGCTCAATTCTACAAGCATCCTCATTGACTCGGTAACTGGTTTTTGCAACTGGGCCCACCCAAATGATTTCTGGAAAGCTATGATGCGAAGTGTTTTGACCCTAGAAATAGCAACAAAAGACAGGCCAGAGGAGAAATCCTTGTTGCCAATGTCAATTGTTGCTTTTTCAAGAGTAATTACTTGACTCTTGTGAATTGTAATAGCCCATGCAAGGGTAAGAGGTAACTGTGTCCTCGACAGTGACTTTCCAGTTCTTTCATCCTACCTGGTGGTCACAGGAACAATCGGAATCCAGGAATCTGTAATGGAGGATCCCACAGATTTGAGGGTCGACCAGCTATAGCATTTACCCTGTTGCCAGGATTGAATTGAGATTGATGTCTGCCAGCAGGTGCAGGTGCAGGATTGAATTCTAGAGGGCGCTTTAGCTGAGCTAAATGTTCCTGTGCTAAAGTCACACTATTTGGAGTCAATTGTGGTCCTGCATTTCCATGCTGAAATTTGCTAGAAAGACCTGTGCTCATGCTCCTGGAATTGGACCATTACCAAAGACATCATCCTGAGCCTGTTGAAAAGGAGGAGCAATGTGAGGCTGATTCTGAGGCACGCAATGGTGCTAGAGGCTGTCTAGAACACAATTATCCTGCTCATTCCTCTGAACTGCAATCCGAGCTCTTTGAGGAGTATTAGGCGAAGTTTGATCCCTATTTTAAAATCAATTTGTGAATGTAAAACAGAAGGGCAAGGGAGACATATATTCCAACAGAGCTACAAAAAGTGAGAAAAGTGAGCTCAGGGCTAAAGAAAGCACACATAGTGTTTGAGATGAGATCAGAAAGAGCAGATAGGAGCCAATCATCAAGTGCATCAAGATATACAATACAACTGAAGAAAGGGGAAGTGCCTGAAGCTTTACAGTGAGGATGGTGGGGGAAAGCAAGGAGGAATGTGAGTTCCATATGCTTGCCTTGAGGGTTTCATTGATCAGTTTATTCTGAGTTATCGGGGTTGATTGTTCAGTGATATTGATATCAGTCTCTGAATAAGTAGATTTCAGCCGAAACGAACCGGCGCTGTGTGGCAGCGCCATCCGTGTGAATCAACTCGTGAGATATCTGATTTCGGCCGAAACGAACCGGCGCTGCGTGGAAGCGCCGTCGTGCGAATCAACTCGTGACGTAGTAAACAAAGCCAAACCGCGGTTTTTCCACGTGACACGCAAATCGGACCACCTGGATAGATCGGGGTCGCAAGCTCCCCCAATCACACCGCGAATAGCCAAATTTCCCAAACGACAGTGTTATTGCAACATTTGAATTTGAAGGTATTTCTTCAAAGTGACAGGTACTAGACAACAGTACACGGACAACCAATATTAGGGCCAAATTAGGGCTCTGTTTATAATTCCTGAGCGGATTATAAACAGTTTTTTATTCTGTGTCTCTAAACAGGGTGTTTATAAACCGGTTTATAAACACTCACTTAAATGGGCCCCAAAACTGGGTTTTGAGGGGTTTCTCGCAAGTTTCTGCAGTTCTTGGTGCCCCAGCGGTTGAAATTGAGTCCAATACGCTCGGAAAATCTCATCCATTCGCGTCTTCAAACCAGAATAATGTCGCAGAGGTCGACAGACGCCGAGCCTCGGCTATTTGGGGTCATATTTCCAAACGGTTTCAGGTCAGCCTGTTCACCCAAGGTCAGGCAACACTCAGGGAAATATATTTAGTCCAGCTGGTGCCCTGCTTTGAGTCAAATTTGGACCTTGAAACCCTCCAAGGCACAGCCACAGTGAATTAAAAATCGGGGCTCCTGGCCCAACCATATAAAAACAGGTTTATAAACACGTGTTTATAAACATGTTTATAAACAGGCATTAAAAACAGAGCCCTAACCAATATGCTTTTACACTCTGAAAATTCGAGTGTTCGGCGGGGTGCGATTCCCCTAAGACCCGTATCCGATGTCTGCTGTCCTTTGACTTTATTTGTTTCCTCGTCGTTCCATGTTTCTATCCATTTTTCATGCAGAATTCAGATGAAGAACGTGCGACACGCCTCAGTTACAAGCTTTACTTAATTGTGCTATCACGGATATATGGGATTCTCGTTGGGCCTTGTAGGCTTCTCACTTGGTGACCGCGAGATCCACCTATTCCACGTGAGCGACCGGCACGCTTCATCTTCATCTTCGTGTGCGCCACGCCCCTACCCCAAGCCAATCGTTTCTCTGTCCATACAGAGCCAATCATGGCGACGCCAACCGTTTCTCTGTCCATATGAAGCCCATGGTGACCAAGCAAACGGTAGCGACAGTGGCGGGCATGGTCGCCCGCACCTCTACCCCGCTCGTCTCGAAAACAGTGATCAGAAAAGCGATGACGAAAGCTATCATCCTGTCTGAAACGGTCAACGTATGAGCAGAGAAGAGAACGATCCTTACGCCTAGATGGTCAGTGCAAATGGCAAAGACACTGTACAACAGAGAACACTTGGGCGGAAGATCCGTGGAAGTAGAATAACTCGGCCTGAGAATCGTCACATTCATCCAACTCCGAGGGCAATCTAAACCTTCTCGAAGAATATGACTCCCGAACTCGGGCTCTGTTCACGAACTGTAGTGGGATTGATTGTGGAGTGTAAGAGCCCAGGCTGTGACGCTCACGCCCATTACGCATGCGAGTGGAATGGCAGAGGATTCGCGATTACATCGAAATGAGGAGAATAGGCAGAACACCCGAAATGGTGACAATCAACACTTCTCGTCCTTTATCTCCCATACACCCGACGCCCCGAATATTCCCTAGAAATGATGTGATACACGTTAGAGTTCACGGGGCTTGCATGTTCCAGGAAACACAAGGACATACAATATCGCACGTATCGGGCTTCGGAAAGTGTTGGTGGCGGAAAGTTGCCGGCGTCGTGGAGCACATCTTGCGCCAGTCATCTACGAATTGGAGGTTTTCAAGGCGGGACCGGAAGCGCTGAAGATCAAATTAAAGGTATATTAGCGATTCCGTGAGGGAGAGAAAGGAGACACGCACACGACGACGAGATCCAGGGGAGGTGCAGCCCTGATGGAGAACAAGGAGCTTAAGCGTGTCAATTGTATGAGAAAAGGGAAGCTTACCTTGTCATCGAAGTTTTTGAAGTAGGTCGCACAAATCGACTCTCCCGATTCTGCAATCCAGTGCCCAAATACGCCGGAGCAACCCTATGCCAAGATGAGACTGGAGATCGAGCACTCGCAAAGATGACCCACTCGGTCCTCGCACTTCAGTGGACGGCCTTTTATCTTCACTCCTGGGACCTCGATGGCGGTCTCCTTGCATGCTTGAACAGGATCGTACGACCTCGGAACCTTTGCAAGCCGTGCGGTATACCCCCGGGCGTTGTGCCGTAGACAGCGCTGATTCGGGGTGAGGTCCTCCCATTGGAACCCGGCACGTACGCGCGCAAGCTCGTCTTCCTTGCAGCGCTTCTCCGCAGCGCGCTGACGCTTCCACTCTGCCTTCTCGCGCTGCAGGTCCGCACGCAAAGCTTCTACATCATCGCGCTGGCGTGCCCAATCCGCACGAAGAGCTTCGTGTGCCTTGATCTCCTTGTCCCATTCCACCTCCTCTTTCTGGCGGCGCTCCGCCTGCGCCAGGCGCTCGCGCTCCCACTCCGCCTTCTGGTGTTGTAGCTCTGCACGCAGAGACGGTATGTCGCTGCCTGCGCGCACCCAATCGGCACGAAGGTCTGCGTGTGCCTGGATCTCCCTCTCCCATTCCACCTCTTCTTCCTGGTGGCGCTGGGCCTGTGCGACGTGTTCACGTTCCCAATTTTCTCTATCGCGCTCAAGCTCCACACGCAGAGATAATATCTCCTCGCGCTCGCGCGCCCAATCTCCACGAAGAGCCTCGTGTGCGTGAACCTCGTTGTCCCATTCGTCCCGCATGCGAGCGTGCGCTGCAGGCTGAGATGCAACATTCGGAAGCCGCGAGACCGCCAGCACAGCAGAAATTATTCCGAGGACCAGGATCGCAAGATGAAGTGGAGAGAAATTGCACCTGCGACCCATATTCTGGCCGCTGGAGCTGTTATTTGCAGGGTTACTTTGGAAGATCAAGGGCCTTCTGTCGTTCGTGACATAGCTAGAAGAGATGTCGCCAGACCCAGGATAGCTATCGTTGGCATTGTCATTCCGTGAGGGCTCTTCGTAAGGAGGGGGAGTATTGTGAGCGCTAGTTTCAGACAAAGAGGGCATGCCACTCGAGGAGCGGTCAGCCGTGGGTACGAGGTCCATCGTTTCTACTCGAGCTTTTGGATCATCAGCCTTGAGGTCCGAAGAGGAGGAGAAGACTTCAGGAGACGACGATACCATCGTGGACGTCGACAATGAGCCTTGAGGCCTCGCCGTCACTGTCACGGTCATGCCGTAAGTACTGAGGTTCGTTGTGTTGAACTTCGTGTAATGAACCTCGGGCGCAAAACGACTTAAAAGTGGGTCAATGGGCTGCTGAGTACGGACTATGCATTGCAAAGTGACATCAAAACTTTAAAGTGTTCGATGAGGGTTCGACTCCCTCAGACCCATGGGCTTCGGGGATTTGTTTTTGTCCTCTGAGTCCCAGGAATTGTTTCTCTGGATGTTCTGCGAATTCTCATGCAGCTCGCCACCGTAAATCATCACAGAGCAACCATATTCTGAATCCTCACTTTTGGGGTGCTTCGGTGTGTGCAAAGCAAAGGAAATATTCGTGCGTTTCAACAAAATTACTAACGTGCTATCCACGGGGGCGTACGAGGCTCCGAGGGATCATGCCTGCGTGTCTTTCCCCTGCTTCCTTGTGATCCTTCACCAGAAGATATATCTACCGGTGATTAGTGTTACACAAAGCCGCGCAACTAATAGCCCCTCTGACTCACCGTCATCGAACGAGAAAGGCTTTAAAGTGTTGTAATACGCCTCCATATCTTCGGCCGTTGCAGCCTTGATGTCCAGACCAAATTGACCCCAATCGTGAGAGACACCGGCGGGTCGCTTGGTGCAAAGAAACTTGTGATCAACGTCTTTGTTCATCACGGCTTGGCATAAGCTTGACAGTCCAGGTGCACATCTGTGGCCGTCTGCGAAACGCTCAAAATCCAGATGGAGGGCTAATGAAACCTCACCTCACCCAGTACAGCTCATCCAGGGCAGCCGCCACACCGGGATCCCCGACATTCACCCCGGACTTTGCTAGGTCTTCTGCGATCTGGGCGAAGGCGGCTTCAAACGCGGCGGAGGGTGCCTGAGCTCAGGGTCAATCAACGGGTGCGCGCGACGACCAGGATACACACTTTTCCCATCGATTTGGTTTGGTTTGGCGACCGTGCTGGGAGAGAGACAAACGAGGTGGTCTCGGAGTTTGGCGCCTTATATACCACTGATCTGATCGTCTGATCCTAAATCAAAGAGCCCGGCATCGTCCATGTCCGCGACCCTAACCAGGATTAATCACACCGCGAATAGCTACCGTAAGTTGGTTTAGACTAGTTAACATTCAGATTAGATTCCCATCGAGTTGAAATGAGGGTGGAAACGCAACGAATCTGTTGGTCCGAAATGAGTGCCGAAATGCAAAATTCAGTTTAGGGTGAACTTTGAACCTCCCTCGTTGAATGCTCCTTCCTACCGTCGCCGGGCACTTGGAGTTCTTAAACCTTCTCACGAGCTCCAAAGCTTACCAGGAGATCAGTGACTTCAACTGTACATGTTCGCAAGTTTCCGACGAGAGTTGGACCCATAGAACGGCAAACCTGAGGCTGGCGCAAGTCTGTCTCATGTTTCTGGACAGAAGACTCACCTGTAAGTCCTCTGTTCTTATTCCCAAGGTCGCAATTCATTTAACATTTAACCATTCCTCACTTCCTTGTCAACCCAGAGGGTTTGCCCGCTCCGCGAGCACGGCTGGCTATCCGGCACTCGGCCTGCGGGAATCTTGTATGTGCCGAGGGTCGCTTTGCGTGCCGCACGTGCGCTGAGCATTACAATCAGACGGTATCATTGTGGCCGAGGAGCCGAGTTTGAACGAAAGAGAATCAACCACAGAATTAATGAACTAGGGCAGAATCAGTGCACTTGATCAAGCTTCAAACTACACGGGAAAGGATCTGCAGGCTACTAGGAACAGATCGTTGGATAGCTGCCAAGTTGGAGCGAGATGATGTAGGAAGGAAGCCTGAGGAAGAGGTTGCGATTAACATGTATGTCTCTCCTCAATGTTGCCGTCGCTGTATTTTTCCAAGAAAATGACCTTTTCAGGGTCGTCTACGTATGTATACTTTTAATAGCACCTCAACACTTCTTCGACCCTCACTTTATTTCCCTTACACATTTTGCGTCGCTTTACCACTCGCATACGGGAAGCTCGCCATGGGTAGGAGGCACCCGCTCACTTGGTTATAGCCGCTTCCGCGGGGGCGCCACGCCCGACTGAAAGAACTGGAACCACAGCGGTTCGTGGGATCCGTAGTCAAAATCTGTGGAAGGCATGATAGCCACGGGGCGGCTTCACTTTAAACGACGTTCGAAGATCCAGAGGTGGATGTAAGGCCGAGCAATACTGCGGTCGAAGCGTTTGCCTTCTGAGATTAGGTGTTCAGATCGGACGGAGGCGATCGGGACAATTCTGGGGGAAACAGGTTTATAGCAGTATGGTGGTTTTGCTCCATCGACGAACGAGACCCCAAGGATGAGACCGAGGTGATCTGTCTGAATGATCCAATCTGGGGTCACGACCGCCACGGAGACGGAGGGAACGTACCGATTCGCTCCGGGTGGTTCATAAATCCAGCACATGTACAGCGGCCCCGATGAGTAACCCCATGAACCTGTCGATCCACTTCTCGATAGCCTTCGCCTGGTCGTTGTAGTCCAAACCCTGCTCCGCGGCCTTCTGCATCAGCTCGGCATTCACCTTACAGGCAGTCCTGTGTGCTCCCCAGTGCGCCTTTTGACATTCTTTGGACTGTGCAGCCGAGTCGTGTGAGACCTCCCAAGGACGAAAGGCATACTAGTCCATACACAATAGCGGATGTGGCCACACCCACCGCAGCGGCGCAAGTTCCAGTGCCCTACTTCGCAGTTTCCACAGATTTGGCCATGGCCGATGCGCATCGGGGACGGTGCCAGAGAACAGTCGAACGAGAGTCGAGGATGAAGAAAAGAAGGAAGAACACCAACAAGCGCAAACTGCTAACGCCACTGATCGGTTCAGCCGATTACCCGAATCATCGCACTGGCGCGGCCGCCTTCCTTTATGTCCTAAGACCAGGATGTATGTAAGAAAGGGCTACGCTTTCGAACTCGGGGCGCAAGCGTTCGCTGATACGACACACAACTCAGACAGGGAAGGACCTCCAAGTGTAGATGGCCCCCGCCGCCGAGGCGAAGCCTGAGGTTCCAGTCGAAAGGGGAGGGCTTGGGCATCCATTTCTTGAGGCCCGAGCCCAAGCCCTGGGGGAGGGCCTATGCCGCTGTCGCAACAAATGGTAAACCAAGGCATGTAAGGTGTTGTGAGCAATGAGACATACCTTTTTTATCTCCGAGACTCAGACTAGACTTCTTTCCTTGAATATTGAACGTTACAACGGCTGGCGATAAATGTTGGACTGCCGACATACCACTTTCTCGGCTTCGATAGGGCTGTGCGCCGTACCCGTCGCGCCAGTTCGGCGGATTCCGGGTAGCCGACCCGTTCCGTCGGGGACCCGCCGACGGGACGGCAACGGGACGGTTTTGGGGTGACGGCCGTCGAAATGATGGCCGTTGACCGTGCTTGACGGGCGACGGTTCTGAAGATAATCAAGACCTGAATCTTCGCATATTCAGATGAATTCTGGCCTCATAACTGTCGCCCTACCTTCCTGAATCTTTTGCGGTGGTTGGTAGGCTTCGGCTCCCTTCATAATAGCCTCACGGTTTGTCAGATGCTCGCTTACCTGTTTGGGCCGCCTTTGACATCTGGTGTTCAAAGTGATTTCATTCTTCGTCGAGGGATTACACTGGCAGGCGCGCAGAGAATCAAACTTGGGCCTGTTGCGCTTGTTTGCTCGTTTTCCGAGGCCAAGAAACATAGTTCTCATCTCCATTTGACAGTAAAATTTCGACTTACTGAAAGGCATGAACTCAACTTCAACTTCTAGTTGAAAAAGAGGAGGTTTCTTATCTCGTTACCTCTGTTTAAAATTTTTTGGTTCACCGACCCCGTCCCGTTCCGTGGAGACTTTGTCTTACCTCGCGACGGGACGGCGACATGCCCGTTGTACTTCCGTCGAGATGACCGCCGTGCCCGTGAGACAGGGACGATGTTGTCCGTTTAGACAGCCCGGCCATCGCCCGGCCCTCATCCCCCTGGTCTTATCGCGGACGTAACCCTAATCAAATTATTCCAATACTGTTAAGTATCTGAGATATTCCAAGAACTCGAGTCCCCCGCGGCTTTGCATAATGCCCAAAAACCCTATACCTTTCCCACGTATAACATCCGTCAAGCACGAAAGAAAACCAAACATTGATGGGTCCGCTTGGTGCGTATGTATGCGGCGGGTAACAATCACTGGTATCAATCACACTCGCCGAAATATCCTAATAATTTCGGCGCTTCGGACAAGCCGAATTGCTATCATGAAACCGACTTCGGCGCATAACTATGGCGTGTCATAATCATCCGATATTGATCACGGCATTGATCTATCCGATCACAGCATTCTCAATCGGTTAATTCCCTAATCTTGTGCCGCCTAACACACGTTACATCGAAATACTTTTGGATGAGGCTGTGACATTTAAAACAATGGCTCCCCGAGTCGAGAATCCTAGATTATTGCCCACGATGCTTCTGAGCATTCCCGTCCAGGACCTCCTGTCTTCTCAGCTCGACATAAAGCTCGGTGACGCTGCCAGCCGTCTATCTTGCAAGTTCAAGCCTAATGTACACCATGTTCGCCCCGCCCCGCAAGGCTGGGCAGGAATAACCATCAATATCGAAAGCGTTCAGGGGGAGAATGGGTGCAGGCTCACTCTCTATGCCTCTTCCGACGAGGTACCCTCGACCTCTGCCGCCGAGTCCCCAGGCCTTCCCCCCGTCCGGCAGGACTTCTCTCTCAGCACCATGCTGCCGTCCATGAACATGGACCACGAGGCCATGTCCATTCTCTTGTCCGACACATTCCCTCCGCAAGACTATTATTCTCCGTTCTGTAGCAGTGCGTCCTCGAGCGCCATGTCGTCATCACCTTCGCACGGTGACCTTCACCACGACTTAAGCTTCGACTTTGCATCTGGATGTCTATCATCCGACATGGGAGATCACAGTGACTGCGACTCGCAGCATTTTTCTCACCGTGCGCCTTCCTGATCCATCACTGTGCTGCCCACTAATTCTATACACATCGCAGTTCTGGATATGGCGTCGCCAAGCTGTCACTCCGGGGAATCTGATTGTATCGAACTACCGTCCCCCTCTTCATCTGCCTCCGCACCCTCCTCCACATCTAGCCCCTCATCCCCCCACACAACTTTCATCGCCTGCGATACGACACCCACACCTCTGCTCTCCGAGACGGACACCCCCCCCGCAGATACCGCTCCCACTAAAATTGGGCGACGTGGCCAATACCCGTGTCTGCATCCATTCTGCTCGCGAGTCCTCACCAGCCCCTACACACGCCAAGTGCACATGGGCACACACTCCCCCAAGCCACGCAAAGCGTTCCTCTGCACAATGGGGTGTGGGGAGGTGTTCACGCGGCAGCACGATAGGCACCGGCACGAGGTCGCGCTGCACGGGAAAAAATGCACGCATGTGTGTGCGCGGTGTAGGCGCTTTTTCTCAACCGCGAAGATGCTGGACCGTCATGTGTGCCGCGGGCATCGACAAGGCGCGATTCAGTGGCCTTTGGGTGGTAAGTTTTCATTCAAGTTTTGGGATCACGGTGGCCTGATCAGTTGTTGTTATGCTTCGCAGATGATGAAGTTGCGGCTGCAGCGACACCGCCGACGTAGTGATACCATAAACACAGATACAGTTTTTTTTATTGCGTGGCTTAGAAGGAAATTCAGCACAGGATGCTATAGTTGTAGTACATTCACTTCGAGTAATACATATAGAGGCAAAGCTGGAGCCAAAATATCCAACATGATATGGTCGCGATGACATTGAAACACGTTCGAAAGTGAGGTGGCTTCAGAGTCATGCTTGTTACGATACATTGAGTTTCATAGCAGTCTAATGGTCTTCGTCACAAGAGCCAGAGGTCGAGACGCTAAGCAAAATCTCGTGGGTTGAGAAATTGAACCACCTGCTATAAATGGATCTTGATGTCGATCGATCGGAGTTTGAATGCCGCATCCTTGCCGCCTCGTCTCACCCAAATTTCTACATGCCACGCCTCTTACTCTCGGGCGCCGACATATTTCCCGCTGTCCATTGTTGTGGAATTTAAGAGTTAACGGATGGCCTGATAATTCAAATTCGTGCCCGACGTTTAACAGTCCCGCCATCAGAATCCCGGGATTTTTAGGGTGTGAACAACAACGGATGTAGTGAGTGATCATGAGAATGACTTTTGGACGCGTCGCGACATTTGATTCAAATCATGGACACTCAATGGACGGTCGTTGTGCTCTTCGCGACGCGGAAGGAGTGAGGAGGTGTGAAGCCAACAGTTCGCGGCGGAGGAAACTGCCAGTGTTCATTGAATGAATTTATGATGCGGTCCTTCGCGTGCGCGCATCACGATATAATTAACGGAATCCCATCTGTGTGTGGAGAAAATTCCCTGAGTCCTGCATAAATAGAGCTGGTGGGGCTCCTCGGTCGGAGATGGATCCCGGATACGGATCGTGGAGCCCACTCCATCGCCAACAACTCCGAGTCATAACATTCAGTCGCTATGAATGTATAACTTCAGGCCGCGGTTAAACAGATTGATTTCCGTTTTCGCATTTTGAGGGGTGCCCAGTGGCAACGATTTAAACGTTGGTCCGTTTCAGTTCAATTGACGCGAAAAATACATGGTTGGATCTTTGGAGTAAATGCCCAATCCGGATTCATTTCAGAAGGAGAGGATTGAGCGGCGAGCTAACGCATCTCACATGCTGGAGTCGGGATACCGCCGGGTCTGTTCGGCTCCTTTCACTCACCCCCCTTTTCAAGTCATTTTCCATTTCCCAGGTAGAAACTTGGACTCCGACTCCCAGTGAGCCGCTAGCACCGGTTGTACTCTCCCACCTCCACATACTCAAGCTCCGCAGTGGCAGCTTGCCACTCTTGAACTATCTCACTCTACACTCGCTCAAGTGCCTCACTCTGGCCGAGCAATATAATCATCCAGCCCTCTTTTCCTTCCTCGCCCAACCTGCATCCTCCTCATTGTGCTCTACATCCTTTTTCACCCAAAATGCGCTGAACTGGCGATATGTGGTTTCAGCACTAGTAGTTTCTCCCTCGGTCAACGAGGTATCTATATCGATAGGTGGAACTCTCCAAAATCCGGATCAAACGAAGCTTCCTACCGAATTTGCAGACGCTCTCCATCGAGACACAAGAGCCATGGACGCGCGAACTCCTTCATGAAATGAGCCAGATGCTGGCGGCGAGATGGTATCATGGATGCGGATGGTGGCGCTTTCCCGACGCCGATGCAGCTCAATTCGTTCCAACTCGTTTATCATCGCTTGCCCAATAAGTCCGATCCGCTCCTTGACGGGCCACAGGTGGAACGGTGTGCGCATACCCTTCGAACACTGGTTAAAGAGGGATGTACTATCCAAATTGAGGTCTGGATTGGATTTATTCCGATTCGGTGAGTCTACCTCATCTAGGAGTTTCGACTGCTGAACCTTTTTTTACCAAAGAATACGTATCGTAACCCGTCGTACACATTGGCCGACGTCTGTTCACCGTCTCGGCCCACGCGACCGTGAACATATATGCGAGTTCTCCGCTGTACCCCGGTAATGACGGAGTTTGGACCTCCAACTTTGAGTGTTCTTTTCCGCTTCTCTATAATAGTCGATATTTCCAAGACCACCGCTCTCTCGGGGGTCATAGACAAATCTGCGAATTTCTTGCAGCTTCTTCGGTTCTTCCACTCCCCAGATTTCGCGATAAACTCATGAAGCTACTATAGTACGCTCTGCGCCACAACTACTGTTAATTCTTGGATTCTTGTTCCGCCATATTCTTTTTGGACGATACATCCATCTTCACAAAGTAGACCACATTGGGGGTCTGACTTTCCTTTTTTCGCAGCATCCGCCTTGGTGTCGGTTGTACAGTATCATTCTTATGAAGCCACACATTTTCATTACGTGTTAACGTCAATTAACCCAGAACCAAAAGATCACATTGCATCCGGTAATGCCCGTTTGACTCAAGTTCACAGTTGAAAAGCGCATACAATTGCTACGCCGCAGTGAGGCCATTAGCCAGCACAATGTCAGTCAACTTGTGAAGCAGAACGGGGAAGCATCGACTTTAATTCAACCAACGAGATTAGTCGACAGAGAGCACATTCGCCTCGTACCACACCTCCGACCTATCCTCCACAGTCAATCCCTTCGGCTCCCCGACGAACTGCGCCGCCTCCCACACCCCGCCGCGCAGCCCAAAGCCTGCCACCTTCCCCCTCCCATCAAGCGCAAATTCCGCGACGTTCGATTCGAGCTTGGTGTCGTATGGCCAGAAGGGTGCAGTGGGATCGCCCGTGGGCTGGGAATACGTGAACGAATGATGAATAAATGCATTTGATGGTAGGAGTCTAACTGATAGGACGCACCATCGCGATCCACGATCCCGACACATTGAACACCGCGCCGTCAAAATGTGTCAGCGTCACGTAGTCGGCTAAAACACGGTTCCAAGCCCACACGAGGTCTGCGGCAGCGAGCTGGGCGGGAAAGGTGCTGTTTAGGCGCGTGACGAGCGCGGCGCAGGCTGGGGAGGGGGACTTTGCAGCGGGCGCACAGAGCTCGATGTCCGCGCCGTACCCCAGGTTGCGGTACGTCCCAAGCATGGCAGAGAGCTCGAAAGGGAGCGAGGCGTTCGCCGGCGTGGGGGTTCTCGTGCCACCCGCGAGTTCGAGTTGCTGGATGGCGGCTTGGTACCTTGTCGAATCGAAACATCAGCCCATCAGCTTGGGGCGCAGTAGCAATAATAAAAGTGGAGAAAGAATAATGGGTTGAAAGCGCTAACCGACTCACCTAGAATCCCAATCCACCGGCTGGAGCCCAAAGATCTCGTCCGCAAGGCGGTACTTGATGATCTCCTTCATCACAGGCCCGAATGCATCGTCGTTCGTGAGGATCGCGACGCCGGCGCCATCGTCGGGGAAGCGAGTGATGCGGCTGTGGTACCCTATGAATCGTGATTGGCTTATTGATGTCAAGTATAGGATTAAAAGACAAATAACGAACCTGGGAGCGCGCCCTCATGCTGCCAGCCAGCGAAGGTTATAAATCAGCATCGGATAACAAAAATGAATTAGGCAAATCAGAATTCCGTACCTCAAGCATCACTATAGCCAGCAAGAGTTGAATACACACAGCCCAAGGGACGGAATGAAAAGGCACATACGATGCCCACGATACGCCATCTGTGACTGACCTCCGCTATAAGTGGCTGGCGAGAGCTCTGGCGCATCCGGGAACTGTCCTGAATCACTACATGCAGTGTACACTCTTGCTCAGTAAAAGCGGCAAGAGGAAGAGACTACATAGTGCGCACGAATTTCCAACCCAGACAGAGAACCCCGTCGCCAGCGTGTCGAGGACCGCAGGTGGGATGATGGTGGCGTTCGTGTCCGGGTTGCGGCCGTCGGCGAGAAGCATTTGAAGCCAGCGCGCCTTCAAAAAATATCTCGTGAGGTTTTCAAGGAACGGGTCGACTGGCTGCGCACGCACCATGTCAATAGCATTACTGAGGAGGCCGCCGGCGCCTGAGACCGCTGCAAGCAACAAGAGTCCATGAGTAACTTCTGTGAGAGATTACGCGACAATAAAAACACACAGTTCCCGTCTTCCGTTTCGGTCGGAAATAAAAACGGCACGATCCGCGTCGTCCCCGCATCCAGCGGGCTTCGGCTTATGTTCAGCCCGTCACGCGCAAACCCGTCCGCCATCCCCTCTGTCTTGTTCGCTGACGCAAACGAATATGTCGTCGAGTTCAGCCCGAGCGGGCCGAGGATGTGCTCCGCAACGTAGCGCGCGAAGGGCGGGTTGCCGGGGAGGAGGGTGGTCGGGAAGTACGAGAGCACGGCGTACATGATGTTGTTGTACTGTGCCGCAGCGCGGAAGCCCAGGGAGGGCTTCAGGTATTGCGCGCGTTCGATCTGCAACAGGAGGGTATTTTAGTTTTCCATATATATTGCATGGAAGGAGGGGATAGTATAGTAGTACGTACCACAGCGGGGATGCTGTCGTTGTTGAGGAAGTAGGCAAAGTCGTGCGCGGGCAGGCCGGTGCGGTGGGCCATGAGATCGGTGATGGTGCTTTGTGCGGACGCAACGGTGTCCAAGAGCTTCCAGTTGGGGATTACCGACGCGATTGTGGTGTCCCAGGATATTTGCGGAGTAAGGCTTTCGTTCGAAATGAGAAGTCCCGTCGCAAGTACGTCGAAAAGCTGCATTGATTCAATGCTCGCGGCCGAAATCCCAATAAAAGAACAGACCTTCGAGTTGGATCCGATAGCGAACATGGTTTCGGGGCCGACTTTGGTGCCATCCGCCTTGGCGAAGCCATAGCCCTTGGTTTCAACTAGCCACCTGCCCTGCCCGTCCATACGCACGACCGCGACCGCGGCGCCGCCCGGGCTATTCCACTCCGTGAAAAGCTTGTTGATAAAGACGTCCACAGCCGGAGTGAGGATTTGGGCGCCACCTGAACGCCTGTTGAGTGCTGCAGAGGCCACCAGTGGAACATAGAAGAGACTTGTTAGGGCGATGGGCCACATTTTGAGATGGAAATCTTGGGCAGACGTTGCAGATTTTATAGAGCGGGCTAGCAGAGGTTTATCGGTCGGATTGGTGTGAGCAACGCCAAGAGCGGGATTCACCAAAGCTGCACTGCGCGCCCATGTGAGTTTCTCGTCGAGAGGGCTGTGTTTGCTCTCAGCGACTGTATTGGATGCCGTCAAAGTTCATTTGCGCAGCGACACCTAAAACGTACCGACATTTAGCGGTCCGTGAACTTACGGGCTCTAAGTCCGTGAGTTCACGGGCATTTGGCATCCAATTTGTGTCCCTGACGGGCTATCGTGGAAGCTCTTGAAGCGCAGGAAGAAGGCATCTGTGAGCTCAGAGCACGTCTTGAAGCAAAGGATAGAGTTAAGTACCGATTGATGGCCGTTGTTGGATTGGCAAGACGATTGAACCTTACACAAAAATGGCCCGCACAAAAATTGAATACATCCAATGCATGACGCCTCGCCTCTGGATCTTTTGCTGATCTTGGTGCAAATATAGGAACAAAGGACAACCTTCTGGGTGCCTGTTTTCTACGAAAATGAGGCTTTCCGGATCCCGGTTCTGGACGTCGCGCTCACTCGGATTGACAAAAAACGATAGTTCTGAATAGTTAGTGCCCCCCGTTAATGACTCACCTGCCCGCAAAACTGCGATGATCCGCCCGAGATCAATGACAGGCACGGTGACGTGGTGGCAGTGTGATAAAGATCGGCCTTGATCGTAACCCGGTACGCCCATAGTCCTTCCGCGACGTTGACCTCTTCAAAAGTCAGCCCAATCCATTCCCTGCGAAAAAAGCAGCATGCCCGCGCAAGTGAAGAACAAGGTCTGTGTAAATGACTGAAATTACCGTGGTGATACAGCGTCCACGATGGATGGGGGATCGCGACCGAGCCCGGGCTCGAGGGGAACGCGATTGAGGCTGGTACGACGACGAACATGGACAATATCGCGAAGGAACATTCCCAGCGTCGGCTCGCTGCGCATGGGACGGCTGTGGGTCTCTCGGGCGGGCTGATGGGCAATTCTGAGGTCGGGTGC
Organism: Mycena albidolilacea; assembly: GCA_029282495.1. Classification (NCBI taxonomy): domain Eukaryota; kingdom Fungi; phylum Basidiomycota; class Agaricomycetes; order Agaricales; family Mycenaceae; genus Mycena; species Mycena albidolilacea. Next base: position 629,637 of record JARIHO010000050.1, on the reverse strand, counting down.
GTCGTCCGCGCCTACCTCGCTGTTCAGTCGATTGCTCATGAGCAGTTAGACTTCGATAGACACCTAAACATCGGCGCCGGCCGCGTGTTATGGCAAGACATCGTCCGCATTGACGTCGCGATCAAGAAAAAGACGTTCAACAAGAACGAGACCATCCTCGCTAACCGGTGTCTGCATTTCATGGGTCTCGTGCATCACCCCCGTTCTCCTGTCTTTCTTTCCTAATACTTTCCCACCTAGATCTCCGACGGCGGCGTCCACTCACACAACAGCACTCGAGACGTTCGTCCACTTTTTCGGCGACGGGCGCGACACCGCGCCACGCTCTGCAGCGGGGTACTGCCAAGAGCTCCTCGATTTCGTGAATATGGGGAGCTGGCGACTGGTGGAGCGCTATTATGCGATGGACCGTGATAAGCGGTGGGAGCGCGTCAAGATCGCTGTGGATGGGCTCGTGGGCGGGGAGGGTGCGAAGCTGAGCGAGGGGAAGGGCGTGGTGGATGAGATCAAGGCGAAATATGAGAAGGACGTGACGGACGAGTTTTTGAAGCCGATTATCGTTCATGAAGATGCTGGGCGGATTAAGGGTGCGTTTACCATTCTTCTTTGTTTTCTCTCTTATGCGCTGACGAACTATTCAGACGGCGACACCCTCTTCTTCTGCAACTATCGCTCCGACCTGTATGCGTGAGCTCGTCACCGTCCTTGGCTTGCCGGAGAAGTCGATGGAGGTTACAGTTCCGAAGGATCTGGTACGTCTCCTTCATCCTCCCTCCCGTTTTTTTCCCATTCATTCTCCCTGGACGTCGCTAACACGTCCCTCACTCAGCACATAACCACCATGTCGCGCTACAACACCGAGTTCCCCGTCGCCTTCCCGCCGCAGACCATGACCAACGTCCTCGCGGAGTGGTTGGCGGGCCGGGGGGTGGAGCAGGCGCATGTCGCTGGTGCGTGTGTCCTTCTCGCTGGTCCTTTATATCTTCTCCGTCTTCAGTTCTTTATTTTTGTTGACCTGATGCGCCGGCGATTTCAGAAACCGAGAAATACGCACACGTTATTCTTCTTCAACAGTGGGGTCGAAAAGCAGTTTGAAGGCGAGGAGGGCTTTATGATTCCGTCGCCGAAGGAAGGTGTGTCAGTGCTCTTTCTTCGTCTTGCTCCTTCGCTCGTTATCTTCCTCTTCCTCATCCATTTCATTCTCAATCAATCAATTATTTATTCGTTTAAGTCATTGCATGCTTTACTGTTCAACGCGCGCCGACTCGCTTTGCTCGCTTCGCAGGTCGCGACATACGATCTCCAGCCCGAGATGAGCGTCCAAGCCGTCGCGGACAAGGTAGCGAGCATCGTCAAGGGTAAGGAATACGATTTTGTGATGGTAGTTTCGCGCCGCCGGATACGGTGGGTGTCTTTCTGTTTATTCCTTTCTTCCTCCCTTTTAGAGTCTGCGCCGCTTTCGTATCTCATCTTTTGTCATACCTAACCGTTGCCGCATTATGTATCATCTGATGAGCGCGCGCATTCACCGACTTTCAGCCGATTCTATTTATTGTCTTGCCTCCCGGGTATCGCTAATCTAGAACCGATTTGCGACAGGTCGGCCACCCAGGCAAATGCGACGCTGCCGTCTCCGCCATCGCACACACCGACGTCGCCGTCGAGATCGTGTACGAATCGCGCCGGACCGCGGGGTACGTACTCTCTCCTGTCCTCTACTGTATTTCCCTCTTCTGTCTCTTCTGCTGGATCATACATCCTCTTTCTGCCCGTGCTCCCACACTCACCACCATCTTACAACGTTCTTGTACTATACTCACCGCACGCATCAGGTACATCCTCCTCATCACCGCAAACCACGGCAACGCGGAGCAGATGCGCGATGCCAAAACCGGCACGCCGCATACGGCGCATACGTGCAACCCTGTACCATTTATTCTCGCGGGCAACAAAGCAGACGGGTATGCGCTTGTGCAGGATGAGGAGAAGAAGAAAAACAAAGAGAAGGAGGGAGACGGGGGGGAGGAGGAGGAAGGCACGCTGTGCGATGTGGCGCCGACTGTGTTGGATTTGATAGTGCGTCCATCTCGTTCGTTTGGGCTTTGTGAAGATGGATGCTGACGGGTGAAATACGTTGTGCTACAGGGATTGCCGAAGACTGAGGGTACGTCGGCCCCTTGTCCTCTTTCTCCTTCCTCTTTTGTTCTGTTTTCGAGCCAGCCTAATGATTCCCATTTTATGACAGAGATGGCCAGGCGCTCGTTGTTGGCGAAGAAGCCTGAGGGGAAGTGAAGGAATTATTGTATCCTTGTTTCTCTTCCTCGCCTTCTCTCATCTCGTCCATCCCGATCCTCCACTGACATACCTTCTACGCTCAGGCCCGAATCTGAAATTGCTCCAGAACTACGACCGGCACCAAGTGCGGGTGTCTCGCCCATTGGCTCTCGACGGACGTGTCGTGTCGCATCTAGCTCGCTCCCTTCAGCCAGCCTCAGCTTGGATACCGACTCTGTCACCGGCCTTGTTGCTACCATCCCGTACGTCAAGGATGGGAGGATAACCAGACTCCAACTTCCGTCACCCTGCATCTGCAATTATTTCATTCATCGTCCGCCACTGGCCTCAAGTGTAAACACTGCGTCTCTCCAAGCATGCTCACCCTCCCTCCTTCCTCCCCCTCTTCCTTCATTGCGCTTCCCCCTCTGCCTCTCGCCATTTCCGTTCCGTCTACGTCCCTATCCCTCTATTTCCGTCCCTCCCCGTCCCCCTCTCGTGCTGAATTTTCCCTCTGCTTTCGTATCTTGCTCGACCCGGTGTGGCTGTGGTTCGTACGGCGGAGATTTGGAATGAGCTGCATGGTCACAACAGGAGGGAACGCGCGTGGTGCCGGCGATGGTGTGAGTGTCGGACTTGAAGCGATTGTGCGGCGGAGGAGTGGATATACAGGATTGTGCATAGGTCTTGAATGGAATGGACTTCACTACGAAGTCACAGACAAGGAGTCAAGGACAGACTCGATGTAGTCTACCAGTACTTTTTCGTTTTCGTGCCCATATATGTCGTATGTAGTCAATAATTTTTTTTCGATCTTCGATGATTTCCCCTTCGACGAACGGTTTCTGCGGCTTTGACGGGTCTTCGAAAGCAAGGACGAGAAAATTACCTATGTCGTAACTCTCAGCCCGTTGGGGCTTTGTCAGCCCCTGTGTCTTACACTCATCTTGTTTCGCGACCCATCATTGGCGCCAGAATCAAGACCGGGGTGGCCTTTATCGATGCTGCCACATTGGAACATTATCTTCCGACTGGAGAGACACGACTGACGGGACGATTCTACGCTTCCGCACCTTACTTCACGACCAATCTAGATGCCAACTTGGTGCAGTCGGCCTGGTTTGATGCCTAGCTTGGCGACTCCCGAATCAACGACTAACTCCCCATTTCTGAAGGGAAATTCTCCGTCGCGTGGACAAGATCAACGAGTAATTTTTCACGAATCTTTCAAAGCAAGGTTGTCGCGGACATAGTCGGCGCTTCTCACTTGAACAGAATTCATCTCCGCCCCTACTGCGGGCTAGATCTTTCGCCGACGTCGCCGACTCCGAATATACGGCTTTGCTGCCATCGACATGTTGTAACGAGAGAATCCGGCGGTGAGTTTTTTCTCTCCTCAAGTTCGCTATTTGGACCTGCATATCCCTACTGACGACATCGTGCCGCTCTTGATCTTCTCGGGCACGCAACTGGTTGGACTGCTGATTTCGCTGGTCTTCAGATTTGCGACAATGGCACAATCCAGTGTAAGGATGCTGTAGGCCCGCATACCCACGTTATACCCAGATACCTCGTGTATAAAGCAGATGCTTCGAATCAGATAAGCAGCTGTTTACATTCTTCCCTTCCTCCCACTCCCAGCCGACGGGGTCCGGTACATACATCCGATTCCACTTCCTATTTCCGAAGATAGCCGAACGCTTAACTGCCTTTGCTTCATTTTCGAGTTCGCCGATCAGCCCTCGCTGTCGTATTTCAAGCAGTCAAGTTTCACTCATAGACAGGAATGGCTGATCTGGCTTCGTCTTCCTTGCTCCCATCATCATCCCGTTTCCTGTCTGCTGTCCATCTCTTCGGTACTACTAGACGGCGGAAATGAGGCAAGATACGCCAAGGAGCGCTAAACCCAAGACCACAATGAGCAAGTGAATCCCGGCTTCAAAGCTGCGATAGGCCCCTCGGAACTTGTACATAGGGCATCAAACTGTCCCGTAAAATTACAGAATGGCGGGGCGTAAAAGGGTTACGCATCCGTACCGTTGACCAGGATCCTGGCAAAAAATACGCCCGTTCTGAAGCGGGGTCTTTACGGGGCTGCTATCTTCCATCCGGTCAATACTCCGGGTAAATCGTCCAATTCGAACCTCGAAGAGAAATGTTATACGTGCTCAAACACTCAGGAACATTCACTTACGGCCGTAACGGGCGGTTACGGTACGGGTACGGGGAGGCAAGGGAATTACAGAACGGCGCCATTGGGTAAAGTTGACTATCTTTGCCAGCACTAGAGACCGGGCTTCTCCAATTCTAGAATTTGGCGTTCACGTTATGGTCGAATCAACTTAATACCACGTGTACGGTGTCTTCACCGAATGTGGACTTGAAATTTCTCTCAATTATTTGAGAACTTGAATGGAGCTGAGCCGTCGAGAAACTTCAACTCCGCCTCTTTAACTGCGCCGCCATACGTCTGGCAAGGGCTGCTTAACGGGAATATGCGGAGGGAACAAGAAGTTCAGATGACCCCATTCGTTGATAGCTTCTTATAACCAAACATTCCAACCGTATTCATTTGTTCCTCGGTCACATCCTGAAAGAGTTTTACGCGCGAATGAAGCATCGTGCAATTAATTCTTAGTGCCTCCTCGAGCGTATTCCCCCATCGTGGACTGAATTCAATTCTGTTGTCTTTTCAGATAGGGCTAGAGTCCATGCCTCTTGTCATCAAGGAAAGACCGACCGAGGTCAGCTAGAACCGTTACGATACTTACCACTTGCTGGCAATTTTGGTGTGCCATCGAGTTTTGTGAAGCCGATTACAGCAGCTACTATTTTTTATCAGGATCCTGGCCACCTAAGCATTCCGCAATCGAGATGACCCTGGTCCTGCACATAGCCCACGCAGTTTCGACCCTTGACTATTTTCTTGGGCTGCAGACATTTTTGGCGACCGAGACGACAGCGAGTCCCCAGGATGATGGGAGAGGTGAAGCAGGATGACCAGTCACTATCTCCTCTTCGCACCTCACTCGGCCACCACATGCTGGGGCTTTTTAGAGGGGTATGAGGAAAGTGTGTAAGTGCCACACACTGTCGCTGCAACAAGTCTAACTGCCGCTGACTGCCGCTACTGGCAGTTCCTGAGCATTCAACTGCCGCGCAAACCTGCGGCAGCTTTCATCCGCCACAACTGGTCGCCATTGGCACATTACCGCTGTGTTGATCATAATTTCAACACTCTCTTGCGGACTGTATGCTTGCGGATTTCACCAACCCCCTCACATTCGAGGTGCTTGACCGTAGCTACCATTCCCGATGCTGCAAAGCCTCGCCATAAACGTTGGTGATTATGGCTTCTCTTCGTCATGAAGCAGGGACATGTATCTGCCAGGCCCCAATTTGCAGGCCGTGCGACTCGGATGTGCTCCCTGGCGAGGATTCTCACGTATCGTCGAGTGTCGCGACGGCCGTCAGGTATTGCTCGACGACGGTGTTTTCATTGCGGAGTTCTTGAAGCCTTTGGGTCGATTTCCACACATCCGTCATCTCAGGATCCATACCTCTCGCGTCTCCTTTCGCTCTGCACCATCGTTCCTACGCCCTCGCTGGAAACGTTGATCATCCAGTAACCATATGAAGTTTGATCAAGCAATTTGCGTCTCAACGCAAAATCCCACTTAATCGATGTTTGTTTAAACATCCCGCCAGGTACAGTACACTAACATTATTATTTATACTCTAGGTAGTGATTGAACCGCGGCTTATCCAAACAGCTGTCTAAACCGGTTAACACAGCAGTGTTGAACACTTACCTAATAGCTCATTAGATCCTGTGAAGAGGATAAATGTGGATTATCAAAACAGTGTTTAGATCAACACGAGCTCACCCTCTGTTGGTCGTGAACACAGAAACCGGTTCGAGCAGATTCACAAAGCCGGACAGTGTTCAATCCGTTCATCCAAGGGAGTTAAAAGTAAGGGCTGAGTTGAATGCAATTGAATCTGTTTGCGCCTCTGGGAAGAATCTGAAGAATCTTTCTTCAACTGTAACGACACGAGGAAGCAAAACACCCTAAAATAAATCAAATTCATCCCATATATTGAGCCACTGAGCCGGAGGGTCTTCACTGGCGACTACATAGAACCTGTCTAGAGCGAATCTGTAGCACTGTGACTTGATTGCCACAAAGCCGGAAATCTCACCCGCTGTCTCAACTATCGCGCCCGCGATGGAATAGTCAATTTCAGACTCTTGTGGGCAGAAGTAGCAGTACTCACCAGAATTGGATTTTTTTTAAAACGATCCTTGCTCGATCTTAGACATGAGCATAAACCTACGTACTTCGACGAGCTCTCCGATCTACAATCCACCAGTGGGAGACGGGATGCTGAAGGCGACCGACCGTAGCTGCGGATGGAAAAAGTCAGGACATAGTTCGTGCTCCTAAACCGAATCTCCCTTCGGTTTTCCCCCCAGCTGCACCAGACTCGGCGAAGAAGAGACAAGCTGCTGGAGGCAATATCAAGCCATTGCCCACTTCGTGGTATACGCTTCTGAATCCGAGTGGTTTGCGGTCGATTCAACCGTGTCTTCAGCGTCGTTCTGAGGAAGAATGAGTGGACGAGGTGGGAGAGGATGAGAGTTCAGATCTGGATGACGCCGTTGCAGACTGGAATTTTCCAACCAGATATTAAGCCACATTGGGGAGGGGGGGGGGCTTCAAATCGCAGTAAACGGATTTGGTTGAACCAGCTTCGCTCGCTGCATCACTCACATTCGATCGAATACAATCATAGACATTGGTTGAAATCTCAAATACTCGAATAGTGGGTATTTGGATGGTATAGTGTGATTGACTCGTGGATATGCCCCCAAGTCCATCTGCAAGTTCACGCGCGATGGGACAAATATTCAAGTCCAGACAGTTGAATTTCTTCTTTGGCTTATGTGTTTCTTGTTCATTGAACCCTCAATCCTTTACGTTCGCACGTCGGAGTCTTGTCACACTTCCTTGACCCTGCACTGATGGGTACTCTGACCGGGAATGCGAACCTTCAAATTGATCCACAAGATCATTGTTTCGAGTTTATCATCCAGCCATCGAATTGATCCCGAATTTCAAGTTCTTTGACCCTGAAGAACGACTCAGCATGCTCGTAGGCTGTCCGCCTCTCTCTATTCTCCCGTCCTTCGAAGATCCCCAGCCCTCTCTTCTGTATCATCCAAAGATCACAGTGGCCGCATCTCAAGCTCTGAGGTCGTCCCCTCCCGTTCTGCAAGATCTGGAGGCGCCCAATTCAAATCGCAAAACTTGTCTCCTCCGTTGCCATCGTCATCCAGTCTTCATCTTCCCGAGGTCTCTTTGTAGCATCGTGGGTTGGACCATATACTAACTGATATTGGTGTGCTTTCCAGATTTCCGTTCATTCAAGCACTCACTCATGGTGGATATTGATGCTCCGGGAGCAACTCGTAGTGGGGCGGCGATAGCGCAGTATAGGTACTGTCAAAACAGTCGGTAGGGTGCCGCTCACCACCTGAGCTCGAAGAATTCGAGGCCAGCGGCGAATCGAGCACTATTTCGGGCGGCTGGTTCGACAACACTCGAAAACCTTGTGTTTTAGATCTCCAGTGACAGTTCTAACGATTTGCGGTGAGCCATCTTTCTTTTCAAGTAGGTGTTAAATCGCTGATCTTCAATCGATCACTTCACCCTTCCAATCGAACATAATCCGGGCATATCGGGCGCCGCCAACCTCGCTGCCACACCTGCCGACTTGATGAATTCAAGTTCAACATATGCCGTTGCTCGATCAACCTCGGACCTCTGGTTCGTGCTTTACTTCTTCAACTCATCAAACTTTGACTCACTCATCGCTGATCCAACCCCCTTTTGCCGCGCTCGGCGACCGACCAGTCGATCAGCAAGTTCAACCATGCCGGTTTGTCTTCAAGTCATTCAACATCCGTAAATGAAGACCTTTCTTTTCTTTCCATCAGTTATTTCTCTGTCAACCTCTCCTAGACCCTTCCTTCAATGCTCCGTACAACATTGTCTCATGTCCACAATGCTCCAAGATTCCAACATTGACGGTCGCTTGTGCATCTTCAACTGTTTCTTCAATAACTCACCCATTCTTATTAGCCCATCATCACCCACCTCAAACTTTTCTCGCGTGCGCCGACATCATTGCAGGACCTCCTCTGATCCAACTTCCCCATGAACGTCGGCGCTACCATGCTGACCTCCATAGTGGCAGTTTGATCTCAGCAATTCTTTCCTGACACTCCCACTCCATATTAATGTCCACCACGATCTGATCCCTATTCCCGTTGTCTTCTTAGCAGTATTTCCTATCAACACACCACGGCCAAGGCAGGCACAGCTCTCTTTCAAGCGATAACATTTACAACACTGTAACTACTTATCTTTGATCAGTTTGATAAACCAAAGTCTCTGATGAACCGAAAGAAGGTGTGGAAACGATCATGCATGTTAAACCGGGAAAACCACATCCAAAAACTCTGGCAAGGGCTTGGTCAGTACGGGGATGGCGCGATGAACGTCACAATTCCTGACTTGTTTCGCTGTTGAAGTCCCATGTCCCCATTCACGGCAGGTCCGCCCGGCTACCATGTTGACTCAATTTCGCGAATGCGGTGCGTGGAGAAGTCCGGAAGCATGAAACTGTAGAATTCAGGGATTTCCTCTGTGTTCTGTAATGCAACAAGCCTCAGGTGGATTTCGTGTGTGGTGTGAACACCGTTCTGTTAACCAGTCAACCTCCGCTCATGGCGGTTGGTAACCAAATTCACCTTGATCTGAATTAGGTCAATGCTGTTTCGTTAATCGGCTGGTATCACCCCGCTTATCAGTGCTGTTTTGGACACTGTTTAACTAATCCAGAATCACCAGTTAAACTCATCACCACGGTCAGCAGGAAAAACTAAGGAATTCATTGGGGGTGGTGTCAGTACAGTCTGTTTAAACGATCAGTGATTAAGTCGGATTTTGCGTCGAGATGGGAATTGTTTGAGCAAACTTCATATAGATTCTTCGGTGAATGCCTGACCGAAATTTCTGGCATTTTTCGGCCTATTTGAGCTACAAAATTGAAAAGTCACCGTCACCCATACCAAAAATGTTCAGTTCACGGCCCTCCGTTACCCGTCACCTGAACATTCGGTCGAAACACTACAGTACCCAGCATCTCGCATCGTTTCATTGCCTTCGTCGTCTTTGTCCCCAGCGGCCTCGTCCTCGGCAGCCAATGTGGGCTCGTTCAGGGAGCAAGGCAGCTCCGGAAAGAGAAGATCACCGCGGAGTGTCGACTTTATGAGCTGCGACGTTTTGACAACGTCACCCTTCAATCGATTGCCCCGTTTTGAAATTGCCGGGGTTGGGTTGGGCTTGGGCCTGAAACCCGACCCGGTACAAGTGCACAACAGTAGCCGGTGATGCTGGATGGGCTGTAACGACAATGAATGGTTCGAAACAACAGTTGTCGGACAAACCACAGCTCCGCCCACCGCGTAAACGGTAAGTTCCTTCAAGCGCCGAAATGAATGACCTGAGTGCGGGTCTCCATACGCCGGTGGCGTTGAGTGACATGGAAACAGGCCTCGACAAGTCGGATAAAGTTGTCAGTCCTGCCGTCGGACCAGCTTCGTTGGCAGGTTGAATGTTGTTGCCCGTTGGCACCGGTGTCGGATAGTATGGCGGCCAAACAGTCGGGCTCCGCTCAATGCGCACGATCCAATCAGAGTCTGCCGATACCAAAAATGGTTTCCTATCTTTACAAGAGCGCAGTTGAGGAAAGCCGCCGCCGGAATAGTAAGTATTGCGTGACGAAAAAAGCAGCAGGGTGAGTTCATTTGTGGATCATTGACGTACATCAGGAAAACCAGAAGTTACTTGACAGTACGGCATAGCACTCCATAGCACTCCATAGCACTCCATAGCAAATTTGTGGCTGTGATGTACCTATGGCCCCACTATGGAGCACTATACAGTGCTGCATAGTGCTGCATAGGCTCGCATAGGCCCCATAGGTACATCTCGGCTACGGTTTTCCTGATGTAGGTACCAGAGTTATGGACCTGGTCGACCAAAACCCAGCCCCAGACGGACACGCGCGTTTTATAAAGAGAGAAGATATAACCTTCCCAGTCGGTGCTCTAGACTTAACCGCAACAGCACCACTCGATGCTTCTCAGTGTCGCGGTAGAGGATCTCCTGGCTTCTGAGCTGGAGATAAAGCTCAGCCACGTCGATGGCCATCTATCCTGTGATTTCAAGCCGAATGTGCATCACAAACGGGATTCTCCAACCCACCAAACATCTTCAGGCGGTGTCATCAGTATTCGGAGCGTCTGGGGAGAACATGGATACGTTCTCGGGCTCTACGCATCTCCAACGGAGACTTCAATCCCCGCCGCCGACTCCTTAGCGCCGACCGCCGACAGTACTGCGCAGGAGGCCCCCCTCGGCACCATAGCCATGAATATGGACTATGATCCTCTGATCTTTCCCGACACATCACCGCTGCACAGTTATTCCCCCGCAGCCAGTACATCCTCCGGCGCCATCTCGTCACCAAAATTTCATGCGGAGCTGCAGAATGACTGGGAGCTTGAGTTTGCTACTAGTTGCATGTCCGCTGGCATGAACGATAACATCAATTTGGAGCGCCAACTCTCTGGGCGTACGTGTTCTTAATTTATTGCACCATGTCTCAGTGATTTCTGACGCACTTGCAGTGTTCCTTCCCACCCCGTCCTCGACCCCACCATCAAGTGACCATTCCTCCTTGCAGGCAAACACATCGTCTCCCTTGTCAGACGTACATACTGCCCCACCCTCACCGTCCCCTTCTTCCTCCATGTCAACGTCCGAACCATCGCCCTCCTACGCAAAATTCATCACATGCGTCTCACCACCCACACCCGCACCATCCACCTCGCCAACCCCACCAGCAGACACCGCGAGCGGTAAATCTGCGCGGCGCAGTCAGTACCCGTGCCTGCACCCGCCCTGTTCGCGCGTCCTAACGAGCCCATACACACGCCAAATGCACATGGAGACGCACAAGGTCAAGCCTCGAAAAGCATTCACCTGCACAATGGGTTGCGGGGAGGTGTTCACGCGGCAGCATGACCGCCACCGACACGAGGTCGCACTGCATGGGAAGCAATGCACGCATGTGTGCTCGCGCTGTAAGCGCTTTTTCTCAACTCAAAAGATGTTGGACCGGCATGTGTGTCGCGGGTATCGGCAGAGCGGTATTCAATGGCCTTTGTGTGGTACGTTGACGTTCTTGTGTCTTGTTCCAAGGGAACTCTAACTGACGACTGTATTTTTGTCCTGCAGATAATGAGGTGGATAGTATAGAATCTGCACCGGTGACAGCGGTGTCGACCCCAGAACAATGAACATGCTTCTGGCCCTGAGAACATTTAGCGCAACGGCTGCATAGGTGGTGGGCTTGGGAGCGGCCAGCGTTCGGTTAGAATTCAGTAGCAATGTATCAATTCAAACCAAAGTATTAGATGGCATACTTGAATCCAGGGGAGTTCTTGAGCCTAAAATCGACTTTGCAAGGGCCCCCTGTAGGCGCCTCGGCCTGGGGAAACGATGAGTATTGGTTTCCTGCACCTGCGAATTGTTCGAAGTCCTAGCAATCCGATGTAAACGCATAGAAAACTTCACCATGTTCAATTTTCACGATGACCTCAGAAATAATGCATTCTCGCCCGCCAATGAGACAACTGCGCAGTAGATCCTGGGACCGGAGCTCGCTCTCGGAAGCAGCACGAGAAGGTCAAGATGTCTATCAAACAAACGACGATTAGAACAACTGAACAGATGGTAATGCGGGGATGAATCTGAGGACAGATGAGTACCAGATCGGTTCGCAACGGAGTCTCTACAGTACTCCGATGTCCCACCGTGTCATACTGAAGCCAAATTCCTGTGCCATCCTCCTCTGGTCCAGGGTTTGTGGCCTGCCGATATTTGAACCCCTATGTGTGCTCATCTCCGGCTCATTTCCACCACACTTCCGCCACTTGACTCAAATCTGAGGGCCGGAATTATGACGGTGCTGCGGGTCTTATGCGCTTGGCCTGTACACCGCTGGCTTTGTTTCGTCCTCTTTGAGCCTTTAGCCAACAACTTGACTGGGCTTACGAAGAGCACCGCAGCAAGAATAACCCAGTGTTTGGAGACCATAACCGAAGAAGAGCTTGATATCCGTGATTCATGCGAGAATTTCGAAAGGGGACCACTGTTTTCTATTACCTTCAGCTATTTCCGCGAATATACGAGATCAACTCCGAGGATGTACGGGAGCTCGAGTTGAAATGCTGAAAGCACCCTCATCTATTCTGAGTGTGCGCCACTATCGCTCTGGTGCTCCACGAGCGCTCTGGTGCGCCACGAGCGCTCTGGTGCGCCACGAGCGCTCTGGTGCGCCACGAGCGCTCTGGTACGCCACCATCGCTCTTGAGTGTCATCTCCTACCGTCCTCCCACGTCAGATCCATGAGACCGGAATGACTGGAGCTTTCGACTGCCCAGCGCTAGCTTAGAGCAGGTTCCGACATTGGTCAAAAGCAGCGGCGTTAGCGTAGGCCGGAAAATCTCGAAGGTCATGTTTCATTCTCCCTTCCGTACTAAGAAGAGGAACACAGATTCGAGCCCACAAATGTGCCAATCGAGACACAGACGAATTCCAAAACGCAGGAGAGTCAGATTTAGTGCCCTGAGATGCAGCAGTCAGTTGGAAGCGAACCGTTGGCTTGGGAATGCCAACCAAAGCGGTATTTGGGGAAGGACCTCGGCGGACGGGCGAGTTGGGGCAACTCGGAGTCGATGACGAGTCAATGACACAAGCAAACGGTGACAGATTACGGCGGTGCAAAAAACCAGAGGATCCATGTTGCAGGCTCGGAGGATGGGAATCATTGGGTCGATTTAATTTGACCGGCAATGAAGAGAAAAACGACTCGAGGCCCCAGGGCTTAAGGATTGCAGGAGCTGAGAAAAGCCGCCCGCGAGTCGGCGACGCGAGCAAGATGTGTCGTGGGCGTGTAGCAGCTTGCAAAATAATGAATATAAAAGGGGGAATGATGGTTAAGCAAAACGTGTTTGTCGAGATGCGTCAGCTCGAGAGCGTTCCACCCATACCTACTTTCCGGCGTCTTAGATCAGGCGCAGGCCGCGGCGGTGATCAACCGTTCACTTAACATAGATCCAACGACTCGTGAGCTCGACGACGGCGACCTGACAGAACGGAGGAGAACTAGGAAGACATTGGGTGCTTCAGACTCGAGAGTACTCGAGTGCGAGGTCAATACCCCGGGGATTTAGTCGTGCATTGGTTTATTGGGGCTGTTGAGGAAGAACGGAGTTCTGTGCTGGTAGACAGCAAGGATGGGTCGGTCATCCGGATATGGAGTGTAAGGGTGAAGCAGAAAGTCGGTAGATAGGTCCCGAAATGTCGTGGAGGTGTAGAATAAAAATCAGGTATCGAATCGGGAATTTGCCGTGTGGGCGTGAGGTACGGGTGGAGGGCGTAAGGAGTCGGTGAGGGTAATAAACTGGAGCTCGGGTGTATTCTGTTCACTGGCGACGTACCCGCGTTGGGGTACTCTGGTCACTGGTCGCGTCGGCGATGGTAGTTCTCGGGTAAGAAGGTGATAATTTCCCATGTGTACGTACGAAACAAAGAACCGGTCCAAGGACCGGTGTACCGTAAAGTAAGTATAGAGATATGACGTAGAAGGGAGGCGACCAGCGGTCCATCCTACCCTTCCACACTGTCTCGTAATCAATACAATCCCGAGCAAGAACGAGAGTCCAATTGTTCAACTGTACTCCAATATGATAGCAACGCTCTCAGGTGCTGAGACGCAGCGGAGGAGGGAAAGGGGTGGACCAATGGTTCCGTCCACACGAAGATGACAAGGAAATCTAGGCAGGCTGGACGTCGTGAATTCTGATTCAGCGCGCGGGTGAAAGAAGAGAGACGTTCGGCCTTCGCCGCGCCACGTGCCAATCATTGATGACATCGCACAGCTGTGCTCTTTGCAGTCTTTCTTCTCGACCGCCACATTGTCACCGAGTGGCATCCACCACACCCGACAAATATGCCTTCCCTCTCGTTGGAACTCGTCGGTCCCATTGCTGCGGTGGATGATGTAGATTCGCCGAAAGCCTGCTCCCTTGTTGGGCGAATTTTTCGCGTTCCGAGTCAGCGGATTCTCCTGCATTCTATCACCCTATCTGGCTGGGCGGAGCCTCCGAACTATGACGCGGCACGCGGCCTCCTCGAGGAATCGCCTCGCATCGCCGCATATACGCCCTAATTTGCGCGTCAAGGTCACTAACAGTCTCCAATGGGTGCTCCGACAAGTCATGATTGTGCGCCTTCGCGATCGATGGCTGGAGTCAGGACTTCCGCTGGGATCGTATGCCACCTGCACTTTCCGAGGCTCTTCTCGCTTTTCTGGTGCGGCAGCCACTCTACGAACTGCGCCTGGGCCGCATCATAGACATCCCACTTCTGCGCGCCGCTCCCTCGCTGTGGCTTTTACGCGTAAGGTTCCCCGCGGAGGTGAAGCGCGGCTCTCGAATTGCGTCACCTACAGCTCGGGACCGTATCTTCCATTCTGGTTGCGATGACATATCGACGGCTCGCCCACCCACACTTCCGAACCTCGATATCAGAGCTGCGCCGAGTGTCCGTTCTCGCCGACGCCAACAGTATTCGCACTCTGGTCTACCAAGCGGCCAGAACTCTCGAGCACATTCACTTCTTCTGCAGCGGTGAGTTCTTTGACCTGCCTCCTCGGACAAACTGATACCACGGTATTAGACGACGTACTGTACACGCCCTTCCAGCGTCCAGCCCTACCCGCCCTGCGCTCTCTGGAGTTCCGCGTGGCGACCTACTCGACATGCCTGGTTTATGTTCTGGAAGCCATCACCTCCATCCTCCGCCGGGACAACGGCCCCTTGCTCGAGGAAATCACCTCACCTTTGCGCGGGGGAATTGCGATCTCCCCTCCGCCAAACGCGAAAGAATGACGGCCCTCGCGCGTCCCGCGCGACCGTTAATCTGCTGGCGTGTCTATTTTGACACGGACGATGCACAGAGCCTGCTCTCCGAGTTCACCGAGGATATGAAATCAGGATTGCACAAGACGCATACGCGAGGCAGACTAGCCGTCGAGGAGTATCGAAAGAATGATCTGGCGGAGCAGAGGCTGCGTCAGGCCACAACGACGTATATAAATGGGTAGTTGCCTTGTTACTTTATGATACTTACACTCAACTGTGGGACAGGTCCGCAATCCACAAGGTTGCGTCTCGCAATCGTCTGCCAGATATACCGGATGCACATGAGTAATTATTTCAGGAACGCGACTTGTTTGGATTTCGAATATAGATGTTCTCCCCATTCCAGATGATCCACTATGATCACGGTGTACGGTTCAGTCGCGAAAAAAATGCCTCGAACTGCTCACGGCGTCCCCTCTGGACTTTCCTCGGCGCTCGGGGATTTGTGACGCATCTGTCCAGGGCGGTCATGGATGCTCCGTTCCCACGAGTTCCGTCAGATGACCCCAGGTCGCCGATTAGCGAAGGGTGAGAAGAAATAAGAGATGTCGTCGGATGGAGTTATGTCGTTTCTTTGTGGGTCCACCCCGAAGCATGACGCCACACTTTCACCGCCTCGCTGACTCAAGGGAAAATCCTTGAATGCCGTACGCGGATCCCAAGTGCATCCGGCCGGCGATGTCTAATTTTTCTGCCAAAAGACTGTTGTTGCTGCGGGAGAGAGACCGAGACGCAGAGAAACGGAGGGCCGCTCACGAAGACCTGGAATGTCACGACGTTTTACCCAACAGAATTTGTTGCGTCTGGTGCAAATTCGTCTTGCGACTTGGGACCGAAACGACCTACAAGCTGAGGCCCTGAGACATAAGGACACAAACCGCCATGTCGGTGATGGGGGCGCAGCGGTGGGTCACCGTGGATCCCAAGCGCGGGTTTCAAAGCTGAGGAGTTTGGACGGGTACGATTCCAAACGTCGTCTGGCGACGCAGCAGGTATGCGAGTGGTATTTCTTTCTTCATTTTACTGGCGGAACCCATCCCTCGAGCTGACGATCGTCTTGTGTCCGAGTTGTGAGTCGAGTTATGAGGCTTCCTCGAGCCCAAGCGTCATAGGGAAGACACTTTGAATGAATACACTGCTGAATACACTTCTACTATGTTGGTCCGTCCGTCTAAACTCTATAGGAAGTATTCCCGGCGTACTAGCACGCCCCTGTCGCCGGCGAAGGTGTTGTATCCTCTGCCTCGTCATCTGCGAAAAGCAACCAACCATCACTACCACGGTTCACGAAGATAGCAATGATAACATACCACCCAACGGCCACTGAATCGCGCCTTGCCGATGCCCGCGGCAGACATGCCGGTCCAACATCTTTTGAGTTGAGAAAAAGCGCTTACAGCGCGAGCACACATGCGTGCATTGCTTCCCGTGCAGTGCGACCTCGTGTCGGTGGCGGTCATGCTGCCGCGTGAACACCTCCCCGCAACCCATTGTGCAGGTGAATGCTTTTCGAGGCTTTACCTTGTGCGTTTCCATGTGCACTTGGCGTGTGTATGGGCTCGTTAGGACGCGCGAGCAGGATGGGTGCTGGCACGGGTACTGCGCGCGCCGCCCAGTCTTAACAGTCACGATGTCCGGGGCGGGTGATGCGGCACTCTCGGATGGTGGCTGAGCGGCAGAAGCGATGAGGGTGGCGTGGGAGGGTGGAGGGACTGACGTCGATGCAGATGGCGGAGTGTTCTGCACATTCTCGGATGGTGGCTGCGTGGCACAGGCGATGAAAGTGTGGGAGGATGGGGAGACTGACGTCGATGTATAATCAGAAGCAGGTGACAGAATGCTCTGCACGTCGGCGGCCGGGGATGTTGCGGACGAATAATGCGGGGATGGTGGCCGGGTGGACTCTGCGTAATCTGACGAAGATGTCGAGCATGTAGGCACGATACCCATGACTACAATTTCGCTGGAAATCAGTATCACGAGAGTCAATAAATAGAAAGACTCACGCCGAGAGAAGTGGTCCGTGTCGAAGTCGCCGTAGGCGCTTGTATCGGTCGACAGGCAACTAGATGCAAAGTCGAAATCCAAGCCATGCTGCAGTCCGGGGCCTCCTGGCGAAAGTGGCGACGACGCGGCAGTCGAGGATGTAGAGTCCGAGAATGAGGAATAGTAATCCTGCGGAGGGGATGTGTCGGACAGGAGGAGCGACATGGCGCTATAGTCAATATCCATCGGGCTACTGAGTGGAAAGTCCCGTCCGAAATTTGGGGACCCGCCGGCGGAGGTCGACGGCCGGGTTGTCTCGTCCTTGGAGGCGGAGAGGGTGAGTATGGTCCCATTTTCTCCCTGGCTGCTCTCGATATTGATGATTATCCCTGTCCAGCTCTCGGAAGCGGGGACACTATGATGCACGTTGGGTCTGAATTTGCAAGATAGACCCCCGCCGGCGAGACCGAGCTTTATGTCGACCAGAGAAGAAAAGAGGTCCTCGACGGGAATACTGAGGAGCATGGTGATGAAGAATGTGGGATTCCCAAATCACGGACCTTTTATTGAACCTCGTTAGCCGCATCTAGTTAAACACGTAAACAAGCGAATGCCATCTGGAAAATTCCCCATGTCTAAAGTGGGCCGTACAAAACGTACACCCTGTCCGTCTCAGACCCTACCAGAAATACCGTTTCTAATTGTGAATCAGACAGCACCAGACAGCGGCACGGACAGATAGTGCCATAGACACACAAACAGATCGGCTAACAAGAAGCATGCATTCTTCTCATTACAGTTTGAAAGGCGGAAGAAAAGTGGGAAGAAAGCATATAAATTCTCGAAACCGATTGCGTACAAGACAGCTACAGTAATTATTATGAGGAATAGCTACTTATATCCGACCCGAGTTCATAAAATACATACACTGGGCAGAAAAGGACTTAGAAAATATTTCTCGGTTCGCGGTGCCGTTGACAGGAGGTGTCGTATCACCACGGCAGTTAGGAGGTCGACATGGCCCCACGACAATGGCCGAATTGGAGAATTAATCTTCTACACTTAATAAAATTTCACGTGCCAGTGGACGGGCCGAGTAACTACCGCGAAACTCGGGGCGAGTTTAGCGATTCTCTCTGGTTCTCTAGCGCAGGCCTGCGCGCCAGAGTATTCAGGAAGGGATTCAGAATTTTCCGACAGTCATCTGCGCGTCCGGCAACAACTGAATAGATGAATAGAGGTATATTGAAATCCCGTTCTATTTTCGACCGTTCAGCCGTTTTTCTGTTCTATGATTGAAGGACGGGATGATTATGCTTGGATACAGATGTCTTTGCACCTCATCTCGGAATTTCACTCTCACCGGAATCATCCGCACCAGGCCCCTGCCTTTAATATCGGAGAACTTGAGGATCTTCTAAACTTGATGGGATTTGATGTGCAGGCCGAGATGTGCAGGCGTGTAATGGCATTTCCTCCTTGGACAACCTCCCCGGCCTTACTGGTCCACAAGCCAGTCCCGTCGCGGATGGTTCTTGGAATGCTTCTGCCTGAGTTTCATTACTACCAAACGCTCCAAAAAAAAAAAAAAAAAAAGCAAAAAGCGAACGGAGCGCATCATCGACGTCACGTTTAACGGAAACGTCATGTTCGCCAACAGCTCTCCCTGTTCGCTTCGTCACTGTCACTACGTTCCGCGGTCGGCTACAATCACTCCGTGGAGCCGAGCCAGAGCCGGTGTGTAGCCGACTAGGAGCCGCATCAAAACCGAAAGAACTTATTTGCATTTGAACTCATTGGTGACCGCGTTTGGACATGACGTCACAAAAGCGTCGTCCGACAACTCTCCGACCCCCTAAGAGAGGGTTGATCGCCGGGTACTCCTCCCTCGTCGGCTACTGAGGTTGATGTCGAGAATTCTAGTTCCACCTCTTGCCTCGGCTGAGTGATTCTAGCCAATCACGGAACGTAGTGCGTGGTCTGTGGGTCTATATTTCTGTCTGCATCAGACTGAGCAGGGATGCTATCTCTGTCGGGCTAGAATGGGTTTCCAGATACCTGGTGCAACCCGTTGGGACACGCTGGCATGTGTGAGCGCAGAACGTGCCTGCGCGCTAGATCAGGATTCAGGAGGCGATTCAGGATTTCCAACAGCCATCTGCGCGTCCGGCAACACGGTTGAATAGATGAATTGAGGTAAAATTCGATCCCGTTCTATTTTCCACCGTTCACCCGTATTTCTGTCCTAAGGTGCCGATCATTTAGTCGCCGCTAGTGACGGCTACCGGGACCCAATTTCTTATTCCTCTTGCCAAAATGCTCAGTTTCATGAGGACAAATCTAATAGAGGGATTTTCATTTCCTTCAAAATTGAGTGAGCAAGATTGGTGACCGAACCGATTGGGCCAGATTGCCTTAATGGTGTGTACCATCATTATTGGGCGTTGAAATCAGTCGGAAATCTCCAGAGCGCGCTTGAATGCACGGGTATTTGACAGGTTTTCATCTCCGAAACCGCCTGTTTTGGTGCGCAATTTCAATCAAACAGCCCCTCCAAAACAAGAAGGAAATGAACGCGGCGTACGCTATGCACCTGTCAGTCTAGAAAACAGCATATAATGAATGACGTACCGAAGAAGAGACACCAAAGATAATGTCCTCCTGTGTACAGCAGCCCGATTTCGTCGTACTGCACCCAGAGTTTAGCAAGTTGACGCGTAAATGAGGCATCATCGATCGTACCCGTGTCTGGTTGAGCTGCCCGTCTGAGGCCACTGCATGCGTTCATCCACAAGATACATCAATCAGCGAAGCGAATGGGACAAGGGCGGACAGAGGGTATTGAATGGATAAGCGCTGCCGTTCTTGGTGAATCTTGATCCTCGTGGTTAGTGGAAATGTGAAAGATTAGCAGAGGAGCCCCTATGTTTAGGCTCAAATGTAAGATCCAAAAAAGGAAATGATTTTCGGCACCTGCTTCACCCCGCCGGTCGAGCGACGAAGTCCCGCCCAAGGTCCCGCCTCCTTCGATATGCAGTTCGTGCAATGAAATGGATTAAATGATTCAATTATCCTATCTACGCGTACGGTCATAGTACGGTACGGGGAGCAACACGGTGAGCTGTTACAGTTCCTACACCAGGCACACCACCGTGCGCAGACAACTGCATAGACGCCGATGCCGAGTGCTCGCCGTCGGGCTCCACAAGGGGCAAGAAATTGATGATGAATACACACACACCTTTACCTCGTCGACCGCGTGGGCCAGAACGGGACCTCGCGAGCAGGGGAAGCAGACCGGCGAGCACACGCGCTCCCGCCGCACGCTGTCATGGTATAGCGGTCAAGCAGGAACATCCCGCTTCCCTCTCGCGGCGAGCAGGGCCTACTGTGCGGCAGTGCAGATCCCAGCAGCGCTGCGTTGAAGAAAGCAAGCAATGTGGCGCACAGTCTTTCAGCAACAACAGAGCTCGGCGCATAGCTGCGAGAAGGTGAGCAAGACTCATCCTCATGTGCCCAGCGAGAAATAGAAGGGGGATGCGAAAGAAATAGATAGTATGACTCACGGGGCAATCGACGGCAACGTTAAAAGAGTAAGAGGTTTGAGCACGGGGGTATGAGTGCTGTTAACGAGGCTGTGATTCGGCGGCGGGTGGTCACAGATGGCACAAGGCGAGACGACGGGACGGTGTGAGGATGGCAGGAAGGGAAGAGGTACGAGTGTTTGGTTGTGCTGGCCAACGATGGCAGACGGCCAAGGTTGGCAGCGAGGACAGGGTACCGAAGTGCCGAAAATAATGTAGTTACCAAATCAGGAGCTTACGTTTGAGGCGGAAAGTCAAGAGTGATGGGCCGCGGAGGAGAAGGACGGACAGAGGGTATTGAACGGATAAGCGCTGCCGTCTTTGGTGAATCTTGAGCCTCATGGTTAGTGCAAATGTAAAAGATTAATAGTGTAGCCCGCACAAGCCGTTGCTCCTCATGCTGAATGTCGAAGAGCCCCACTTGTTCCCGAAGCACGCGAGCGGGACGAGGATCCACATTCTAGGAAAGTTTTAGCCGGTGGACCGAAAGTACTGGGGGGATAAACTCGACGTAATCACAAAGCCCACGAACAGGATAACCTGCATGAAGAACGGTGATAATCGCCTGACGAAACCCACGGGTGAAGTCATACCGATGTCATGTTCGACACAACTACTTAGCGTCTGCCGAGTCAACAGCTCATGTCCCGAATCTAAGGGAGTAAAGAACGGACGACGCACGATGTTCAACGCACCCATACCGCCCACCCCGGAACCCACGAAGCTCGCGGCCTTGTTATGCCCGGCGAACCAGCACACCGGCGCCACAGCCGCGGTCATCGGGAATATGCACTGTGCAGTTTCTGTCACAGTTTGCATCCATTCCCTGCATCTCGAGAGACGTACCTCAGGGAGGAAATAAACTTCCCCCAGAATGACACATCAGCCGGTACGGCCAACCGAAATCCTCGTCTCCACGCACCTGCCACACGAATACCGCAACACAACTGCCCAGAAGCCCTTCGTGCTCATTAGAACCCTCACAAGTGGAAAGATTAACGACCACTTACCCGCGTCTGCCACCCGTGCTTCAGTCCCCTTATGAATCGTCCGATACAACGACACCTGCTGCAGACTGCCGGGGAGTATGAAGGCGGGGTCATAGAACGAGGGGGGAAGCGGAAGCGACTAGCGCCCGAAGAAGAACGCAACCGCGGGGTTCATATCGAGGATATAAATCAGCGGAGATGAGCGTGGCTCCCAGAAGCGGGGATAGATGGAGAGTAAGGTGATACACTATATCTAGGCATTGGACGGGATATATTGGTTCCGTGCGTTAACCTAGTCCCGTCGGGGGGATATGCATGCCAGACGACTGAATCACCCAGTTTCCTTTCCAGCCCGCGTTTCTGCACCACAGGTCAAGTCAGTAGACGGGAGAGGGTCAAGAGGAAGTGGCCACCCCACGATACCGATAAGGACGCGCTCCTTCGCGCTGAACGGGCCCGGATTCTCAGTTCGAGACAATTAGCTCTCGATTAGCGGTTCTCGTCGCATGTCAGCCGACTCACTAAGGAGAAGCTGAAACGTCCTAAGCGGACTTGATAATCAGGGAGAGCCTGTTCCATCATCTTTCCCAGAGGCCACGAAACCAGCACGATGAAGAATACGGAGAAGCTCGCGCTGGTGGTGCGGAAGCTATGTAACAGGGTGGTCAGCCAGCACATAGAACCTTGCGCGGTATAATGTGTATACAATGCCAGTTGCCCTATCGCACGACGAGGAAGGGCACCATACCAACGAGTATTACGACGAGAAATTGTTCACCGGTGAATGCGCCTAGACACACAAATATTGTGGACAGGACAAGGTGCATAGTACCAAAGCTCAGCGTACAGTCAAGAGAGGAAGAGGTGGATGCGCCTGGCCGAGGCCCATTTCGTCCGGTGCAAAAGTAACAAACCAGTCAATAAAGCCATAAAACCCAAGTGGGAACCAGAAAAGTCGCAGGGAGCAGGAGGGACGAGGGAACAGAAAAAGAATGGAAAAGGGAGGGTAATATAAGGACAAACAAGACGACTTACCCAGAATCCCACTGATGCCGTGCCGATGCAGGTCGACCATCCACTGCAGCCCCTCAAGCTAGTAGTCCTTGGGATTGCCACCCGTGACGAGTGCGGGCTGCGGGAAGGCGGCGATGTCGATATCGGTGGCATCATCCGCGGGTTTTGCGTCCGCCTCCTCCCTTCGTCGTCCGAGTCCGAATCAGCGACGACCCGGGGCCCTTCGCAGGCCTTCCCTGCCCTTTCCCGGTTTGCGGAACCGACTTTGCTTTCGCCTTCCCTCTCGCCTTCACATTGGCGGTCGATGTGGATGTTGATTTAGATTTTGACGCGGCAGCTGCCTCGGCGCATTTCTCCGCATGCGCACTCCGCGCTTCATCCATCTGCTGCTTCAGAATCGACTGTAGAGCGCGAGGACGTGTCTGAGGCGTGAGAGCTGCGAGGCGGTGAGTTCGCCTTCCGCTTCGTCTTCAGCGGCGGCGGGGCCAGCGGCGGCGGGGAAGGGGTGTCCCCTCCTTCCTCTTCATCTCGACGTTCTACTTCTTCTTCATCTTCTTTCTCTTCGTTTTCCTCAGTCCCGGGAGCAGGCGACGACGCGGCCCAAACGCGGTGCCCGCGAATTTTCGACCTCCGTTAGAGAACTTTCCGGAGCAAGTCGGAGAAATTCCTAGACATGCAAGCTTTTATGATGGTGGTCGTGCTCACTGGCACGGATGACCACATGCGCGCCGGGGCGCCCAGCGGGGACACCAACGACGACGAGGAGTTTAGGGCTTGTACGGCGGCGGTGCGGGGGATGGCGACGCGGAGGACATGGTGGGTGGCATGACTTGTCACTGTGTCAGGGGCGGGTGATCTCATCAGTGATGCTTCTCGGCACTTTGAGCTGACTTGAGATGCAGAAGCTGGGACGGCGGTCCAGATCTGGATTTTCCGTGTCAAATTCCGTGATTTGCTAGGACTGCTTGCCTCGTAATTTTATTTTACCCCATAAATCTAAGAAAGAGCACGGGTCGCGGGTCCGAGGACTCCGAGGGGGGGTATGGAAGGTACGGGTCTAAAGGGTACGGGTACGGTGTGTGATTTTCCTGACCCGCGCCATACCGTGAACCCGTCCCGCGGGTACGAGGGTGCCGGACGGGTCCGGGGAAGTCACGATAGAGGCGAGAAAATCACTCATACCTTCTCCATTTATTTTCAGGTGTCACCCACAACCTTCGAACTCTTCTTTCAAGTTCATATTTCAGCTCAAATAGCGCTAGGAATCGCCGCACATCAGCTTCGGAACTTGCCGCTCGTTGCCGATACTCACCTGCACTAGTCGAATACAAATTTTCAAAGGCTGTCTCTTCTTTGTAAGGGATTTGCCACTCAATATGCACAATTCACTCACATCCGGACTAATAAAAGGCTCATTAATCGTCCCGAGCTGGTATTTTTCGAGAATTTGTGGACCCGCGGGTCCGATACCGCGGTGTTTGATGCCACAGAGGGGTGCGGGGGGTACGGTATAGACCCTTACCCCTGCAGGGGTGGGGTATTGAGGGGTACGGGTCCGGGTCCGTTCGAGGTAGACCCGCGGGTGACCCGTGCACATCCTTACATAAATCTTATTTCTATACTCATGAGAAGATAGTACCACTCACCAACCACACTAAACTGGCCGAGTCTGACGTGACAAAGATGAGCGGCTTTATCGAGCCTCGGGTGAGCTGGTCCGGTGGGACTGCTTCCCACCTCGAAGCGGCCGCCGCCTGCGGAATGAATGCGAATTAAGATGAGGATGAAGAACAATACAGAGAGGAAAGCACAAAGCATGTCACAAATGCGTACCGTTCCCAAACGGCGGTATTGGAAGCCTTCTGATGGTGCATCGTAAGAGGCGCCGGTTTCATGCAAGTTGGTCGTTTGATCGAGGGCTTAGAGATAAGAACTCACGAGGAGCGTCGATGCCGGCTGCATACTTCAAAATCGCTTCCGGTTTCTCCGGAGCCTGTAGGTAACCTAAGTCCCTAAAGCGACCCGTAGCGCTGCTTGCGGGCTCCCGGCGGCCTCCGTCTGAATTCTGCAAAAGACCCAGATAGGCCAGGCAGGCGCCAGTAGCCGTTGTGTTTCGACGGCCAAAATACGTGGTATTTCCATCGGACGTTGTCGAGCCCAGTCAGTGACATTAACTGGAAAAAGCACGAATGTCGATGCAGGGTGGCAAGGATGGGCGGCAACTTGGCAAGCTGGATTCCTGGAATATCTGGAAAAACCAAGAACGAATGGCTGGGGAGCGGGCCAAGGTGAAAAGACATCGGCCATGTGAGAGCTCCCCCAATTAATCTGCGGCTGCAGAGGTGAATTCGGCCAGGGTCGTTCATTGAGGAGAAAACAGAAATCGTTTGGCGTGACATACCAACTCTAAGCTTGGCGTCGATCTCCGCCGGCGCTCGTCAGACTCTTGCGCTGAATGATGGTGCTTGACCCGGCGAAACGTCCTACTGCGATTGAACTCCTCCGCGACCCGTATTTCGATGGAATGCAAACAGATTGATCTAGGCTCGGCGCTTCTGTGCGGTGGAATGGAACCTTTAGTGTGGCAGATCCCTGCACCTCCCCCCCCGCGGCACATCCCAAAGTTGCATTGGATCGACAACGCGGGACTAACCGGCGACCAAGATCTCATAAAAGCACGGAAAACACGCAAAATTGAAGGGTTACCGTAAATATCAGATGTTGAAGGTAATTGTAAGACTGGTCTTTTCGTCAGAGATTGAAGTCTCATTCATTACTCGACGGGGACCGGATGGGCTGCACTTACTTAAACAAAACAGCCAAGTTCAATGAATTGGACTGAGGGCCACAACGAGAGTGACAAGGCGTTGATTATACTCTTGAAGAGCGTGACGGCGGGAAGTCGAACAGGCATCACCTACAATTCCCAGCGAAATCCTCCTTATAAATCTCTGTTTCCAAATATACGAACCGTACCTAACTCCCCGTAAATCTCTTTTTCTTGGATTCCAACGGGTACCAGTGAAATGACTAGCACTGACATCTTTCAACTCTTCAGGTTAGGCTTCGCCTTGAACCGCCTCCCTCTGATATTACTTTGCGCACTCTCTCGTCAAATAACGCTCAAGATCTAGGTACGAGCACGCTTTTTCCGATGTCAGAGACGAAGCGTAGGAACGGGTAAGGGGTCTATAGGTTGTCCAGCACGACTGATTGCAAGGGAGAGATGATTAGCCAGCCGCCCGGCGAGGGTTTGACTCCATTACCGTCAAATCCAATATTTTTCTTGCGTGGCGTCCCGTCTGCTGAAAGCGCCATTGCACTTCTTTCACTTGCTCTTCCTCCTTTGCTGGGACTAGTATTATACATTATTTTGAATGAATACACTGCTACTAGGTATGTTCTAAACTGATTTCTGTACCGCAATCAAAATGTCGGTAAACTTATATGTATAGGTAGTATTCCCGGCGTACTAGCACGCCTTTGTCGCCGGCGAGGGTGTTGTATCTGCTGACTCGTTATCTGCGAAAAGCAAGAAGTCACTACCACGGTTAACCAAGACGGCAATGATAACATACCACCCAACGGCCACTGAATAGCGCCGTGCAGATACCCACGACACGCATGTCGGTCCAACATTTTTTCAGTTGAGAAAAAGCGCTTACAGCGCGAGCACACATGCGGGCATTGCTTCCCGTGCAGTGCGACCTCGTGTCGGTGGCGATCATGCTGCCGCGTGAACACCTCCCCGCAACCCATTGTGCAGGTAAATGATTTTCGAGGCTTGACCTTGTGCGTCTCCATGTGCACTCGGCGTGTATATGGGCTCGTTAGGACGCGCAAGCAGGATGGATGCAGGCACGGGTACTGTGCGCGCCGCCCAGTCTTGGCAGTCACGGTATCCAGTGCAGGTGATGTGCCTCGCTCGGAT
The DNA here is from genome assembly GCA_029282495.1 of Mycena albidolilacea. Classification (NCBI taxonomy): domain Eukaryota; kingdom Fungi; phylum Basidiomycota; class Agaricomycetes; order Agaricales; family Mycenaceae; genus Mycena; species Mycena albidolilacea. The sequence continues at coordinate 602,736 of JARIHO010000050.1, read as the reverse complement.
CGTGGCTGCATGGCACAGGCGATGAAAGTGTGGGAGGATGGGGAGACTGACGTCGATGTGCAATCAGAAGCAGATGACAGAGTACTCTGCACGTCGGTGATCGGGGATGGTGTGCAGGAAGAATGCGGGGACGGTGGGCGGGTGAACTCTGCGTAATCTGACGAAGATGTCAAGCACGCAGGCGCGATACCTATGACTGCGACTTTGCTGGAAATCAACGAGCAAGAGAGTCAAAAAATATAAAAACCCACGCCGAGAGAAGTGGTGCGTGTCAAAGTCGCTGTAGGCGTTCGTATCGGTCGACAGGCAACTAGATGCCAAGTCGAAATCCAAGTCATGCTGCCTTCCGAGGGCTTCTATCGAAAGTGGCGGCGACCCCGTATTCGAGGATGTACAGTCAGAGAATGAGGAATAGTAATCCTGCGGAGGGGATGTGTCGGACAGGAGGAGAGACGTGGCATTGTGGTCAATATTCATCGGGTTGTTGAGTGGAAAGCCCCGTTCGAAATCTGGGGACTCGCCGGCGGAGGTCGAGGGCCCGGCTATTCCGTCCTTGGAGGTGGAGAGGGTGAGTATGGTCCCATTTTCTCCCTGGCTGCTCTCGATATTGATGATTATCCCTGTCCAGTTGTCGGAAGCGTCGGAAGGGCTACTATGATGCACGTTGGGTCTGAATTTGCAAGATAGATTCCTGTCGGTGAGACCGAGCGTTATGTCGATCAGAGAAGAGAAGAGATCCTCGACGGGAATACTGAGAAGCATGGCGGGGAAAAATGTGGGATTCCCAAATCACGGACCTGTTATTTTAAACCTCGTTAGCCGCATTTAGCTAAGCACAACGTAAACGAGCGAATCCCATCTGGAAGATTCCCCATGTCCGAAGTGTGTGCAGCCTGTGCAGACCGTATCGACCATATAGAACTACAGATTTCCCCGTCTGTCTCAGACCCCACCAGAAATGCCGTTCCAAATTTTGAATCAGACAGCATCAGACAGCGGCAGACGGACAGATAGTGCCACAGACACACGGACCGATCGGCAACAGGAAGCATGCATTTAATCTCGGCTCCATATCTTTACGGCGTTCGGCGGGCACACCCAGCAGCCATCACCCCGTAAAGATCTGGTGCAATCCAACCGCAAGACGCAAGAGGTGAGTGATCGGAAGATCATGGCCTACGTTCCCACGACCCACCCCCCCCCCCCCAAATAAGGAGAGTGTTTGGCGCTCGCAAATAACGGCGATCACTGCGGCAATTTTTGCATCAATTTGTCCTCTCCCGCCTACTGCGCCGCCTAGCGCGCCAGGAGCCAGTACTCTTGAAAACAGAAATGTACGAGCAAGGACACGCGAGGTTCAGTGTCCTAGATGCTCAAATTGAGACATGAAACATGGCTTCGACGCCTATGCTGTCACACTGGAATTCCGGAACAGCCCAAGTGTCGACCAACCAGTTCGTTGACCATCAATTGATTTGTGTACTATGCAAAAACATCTTTGGCCACGCAAGTGTTCAATTGTCTGTGTAGAGCGCTGTGCAGATGCGCATCGGCGCTGAATTTGTTCTGCAGACGCGCCGAGTCGCCGAGTGCCGCGAAATGATCGCATAAGTATTACAAATTGTTCGCTCGCATGGCCACATCAGAGGACAAGATCAGCCGATCACTCACCTCTTGGCAAGACGTGCTATCGACTCGATTTCGTTCATCCCACCCCTGGTGTCTCAAATTTCTTGTTCAGTGTATTCTGCTGAGTCTTCCCATACTTATGATAGGCTTAATTGGGTGAGTCCCCGTTGATATTAATTATTATGGCCCTGACAATCTCACTCATTTTCGCTGAAATCTCGCAAATTGTGGACATTTTTCACTCTGTTATAGGGCGGTGCTCCTTGTCGTTTTCCCATCAAACTCTGCCTCGATATCATCTCAACAAACCAACATCAATGTCTCCATATAGAATTACTGCAGCTGCTCTCTGTCTGAGTACGCCCTAGAACGCTGGGAACGAGACTAGCATGCATTGCAATGATATGCGAAGCGACGCGAGAATCGAATCAGAATCACCGGTAATCTAAGCTCAATTGGTTCCGATTCTTTCTCGATACAGGTTGAAAGACGGAAGAAAAGTGGGAGGAAGGCACATCAATTTTCGAAACCGACTGTATTGGACAAGTACAATAATTATTATGAGGAGGGGGAAGTTGTGACTGCGCGACATTGAGTTTAGCCGACCGCATGGCTCGGCAAAGGACTTAGAGTTACTCCGGCAGCAAATTTCAAGCTGAGCTGGAGCTCGGAGATAAATTTGATGGCTTACGAGATGTGCTGTAATATGTTCCCATGTCACAATTTTCTTCTGTTTCTCTGTGTTGCGCCGCGTCCCCGCCACCCGTTTAGTCTCACAATGCCCCCCATAAACTGGACCATCAACCAGGAATTGGGACAGAGACTTCAAACAAAGGCTCCAAGCCGAGTCAAAAGAATATTGACAGATCTTTCAAATATTCTTGATGCCCTCAATGCAAGTGAGGGACCAGAGGGCACAAAATCCACATCTCAAGCTTTCTGAACCGCAATGTGATCACTGAGGGGATCAGTTTTGCCGGACTGCCGACCGTTTTTCATACGCCCATTCCTCCTATTCGGCAGTTCGGGGCACATTCGGCACTTATAATTAACACTGTATTTATCACAGCATTCAATTTCGATCGATTTCGACTCTATTTGCAGTGG